>CM021775.1:11205622-11297965 GCA_011076525.1 Nettapus auritus
CGTGAGGGGCCCGGGGGTGCGGAGAGCGGCGTGGCGAGGCCCGCGGGCCGCTCTCAGCCGGGGTGGGCGCGGTGCGGGGGAGCCGGGCTGGCGGCCGCACGGAGGGGGGGGGGCCCCCCTCCGGGGGGGGGCCCCGGGGAGCCCCCGGGGGGCCCCGGGGGCCCCGCCGCGCTGCGGGTTTGCCAGGCGCCGGCTGCCGGGGTGGGTGCTGCTGGCTGGGCGGTTCCCACCTGCTCCCTTCCCATGTGCGTGGGGAACAAATGAGCCAAGAGACGTGTTGCGGGGCTGTCCAGGTGTTGTGCGGCGGGGCTGTGTGTCTCGGCATGAGTCCCAAACCGTGCTTTGTGTTGATTTCCCTTAACAAAGCAGCCGGTGGAGCTGTCTCTGAGCTCAGCGTTGCACGTGAGGCCCTGTAATCCCAGCACGCAGCTCAGCCGTGCATCAGAGAAGGCTCCTGCGTCCTCCTCCTCCTCCAAGGGAGGGTTTGGCGGCAGCTGTGTTCGTGCTCAGACACACCGCGGTCTCCAGCTTCCTCTCGGTGCTGAGCACAGCTGGCATTCACCTCTGCTGCAGGAATGCTTTTGACTCCTTGGCAGCCTGGTAACTGGCCTTTTTCCTAAAGGGCTGGCTGGGAGGGAGCAGATGTCCTACGTGAAATGCCAGTACCTGGTGGCAGTGCCTGGCCCCCTTTGTGTTTTCAGAGAGACAGAAAATAGGGCTTGGAGGCTTGCATGTGGGAAGAGCTGGTGGTATCCAGAGAAGCTGCATTTGGAATAGCATGAAAAGGGAAGAATTAATCTCTCCCCTTGCAATTTGCAGGGAGTAGCGAGGGGAAGGTGTTGACACAGACCTGGGTAGGCTTACAGTGCATAAACGTACATTAAGCATTGCCTGGACTCCAGGGGTGGGGGAAACTGCCCAGTTCAACCCTGCCCTTCTGTCTTTGTTTCCCTTTTTCCCCTTCCTGTCAAATACGTTCATGCTGGGTGCTGGACCTGCTCATCCTGGAAGCAAGGGAGGCTTCGGCCCTTGGCTGAAGGGGGAGCAAACTCAGTCCCTCTTGTTCTGAAGTGTTTGCTCTTGAGACCACATTTCCTGACCCCTGGTTTTACCTTGGAGTTCCTGTGCTGGTTATCTGCTCAGGTCTGTGTGCCACCTGGTTTTAACGCAGCCTTGGGGCCTTGAGGTTATTCCAGTGTTTCTGTCAATTTCAGCCAGAAGTGGAGGGAGGAAATAAACAGCCAAGAGCAGCTGAGTTGAAGCTAGCCCTTTGATTTGTTCCTGATGAATTGCTCTGCTTATCACAGTTCATTGAGGGATTTTTTTTATGTTCTTTTTGCAGAGGTTTATCTGTAGAAGCATAAAGCTTGTTTCAGCTCTGTGTGTGGCAGGAGCTTCCTGGCCAGGGACCCAGGCCAGGTGAGTACCCACTGAGCTCTTGAACTCTCTGAGAATATGTAGGGCTGGAGACTGCATTTTCCTGACTCCCAGGTCAGGATTAAGTTGTAGTCCTGGAGGGGAAGGGAGGGAAGCCAGCTGGGCTCAGACAGGATGAGTAAGGAATGCCATATTTGCTTGGTTCCTTTGGAAACTGGTGACACCTCCTCTGTAGCCATGCTGACTTCAGGTGAGCCCTGTGGCTAGGAGCAGCATTGCTGCTTCCCTGGCTTGCTCTGCAGTCTGGCACTGGGTTAAGAAGTTGCACACACGAATTTGTTTACCTGGACTTAATTGGACTGAGTTTGTGGAGTCTGCCTACATTTCCGAGAGGCCCTAGCCTGTGTGGAGGCTTTAAATAGTGTCTTTCTAGTGGCAACAGGTCAGATATTTTTGATGTTTCAGTTTCTAACACACTGATAGGGATGCTTTTCTGTGTGCAAATCAGTTTGGCTGAGCCAGCTGTCAGGTCACAGATGGAAAGGACTGGTCCTGTTTCATCCTCTGTGTTCATAGGTAGATGTTCCTGCTGCTTCCGTCAGTGCTTCTCTGATCCCCTTGTGGAGGCAACAGTCAGGTTACATTTGGGCAGAATGTTAAACAGGACGAAAACTAAAACAGCAAAAGAAGTGAGTTGTTTTTGCAGGTGTAGTGAGTTAAGTTGGCTCAGATCAGGACCATCTCAGCTACAAAGAGATGAAGCAAAAGGGTGGGAGCAGCAGTGGAGGAGCACATCACCTGCTGGCAGAGGGGGCTGCTTGGTTCTCAGCTCTGTTCCAATATGCCCGTGGTCAGCAGGAGCAGAGCAGCCACGTAGAAAGTCTGTGCTTGGGAGCTGGAGGCTTGGCTGCTTCGTCCTGGGGCCAGATGACACAGATGCTGGTGGCTTGTGTCCTGCATGGGTGGGTGCACTGTAGGTGCCTAGATGGGCAAAGCACTTGCTATTGTAATAAGGTTGTCTGATCTTGCAAGATCCAAATCCAGAGGCGATGTGACTTGCAAATCAGGGAGTGGGTGTCATTTGCAAATTCCCTGCAGCAGGGCAGGGTGCTGTTGGGATGTGAAATGTGACTTATTTAAGGTATAAATGAGCCTTCCATCCCCCACCTCCCATCAGCTTGCCTTTCCTCCTTCAATCCCCCGCACTAATTGTCTGCTCTGTTACAGGTCCTGATTCCAGTCTGTCATTCTGTGTGTAAATTACTGCGTTTGAAGGTGAGTTCAGATCAAGATCAGATGTGAGTTACAAGGCCAGTAGTCATTCTGGAGTAATCTCTTGGTAAACAGTTTTTCTAGAATGAGAGAGCCTGTCCTGGCTTAGTAGGATTCATTTTAAAGGATATTAAACAATAAGAAAACAGTGCCCTTTTATTGCAGTCTGAGAGTCTGTGTCTGAAGCTCTTCAGAAATAGGTTTTCCAGAGTAGCTGGGCACAAACAGCCACTGGACGTGCTTACTGGTGTGCAGTAGTCAGCATTGCTTACGTTGCCTCTGCAGTTGTGTCTGGGAGATAAGTAATAGCTTTTTGCTAATGGGTCTCATGTCAACAAGGGTGATTTAACAGGGAAGATGGCAGTGCATTAGTTGCTATGACTCAGGCTCTCTCAGCCTTGTACTGATCATTTATTGGCTTATAAATTAAACTGAAGATGCTGTGTCCCATCAGTGCTGGCATGCTGAGGATTCTAAAAAGGGGCTCTTTCAGTAGAGTTGTCTCTGAAATCTTTAAATTACTGTCTCAGGAGTCAGGCTGTGCAGGCTGTAACCCCAGCTCTTACGGCAGTGACTCCAGTCAAGCTGACATGGCTCCTGTCAAAATCATGGCATGACTTTGATGACTTATTGAGCTCTAGTGGCATCATCCAAAACACCATCAGCCTGTGCCTGTCAGTGCAGCATCTCCATTTGAATCTTCATATTCTGAGCAAGGAGCAGGTCCCTCAAGTTTATTTCTTACAGGGAAAAGGTGCTATCCAAAAGATCTCAGTGGGCAAGGAAATAGGTGTTGGCTGCTGTCAATCTACTTTGTGTTTTGTGTGCACTAGAGGTACACAGGGCAGTTAGAACAGCTTGTGTATGTATATCAGATTGTGCTGTATAGAACAGCAAAGTCAGGAAGGATTTTCCCTGCTGAAGATACTGGTATTACAACAACCACAGACATTTCGGGATCAATGCTGGTTAGTCCCATGATAGTGACAATGCTGCTCTATCCTTTGCCTCATCTGCATGGAGCCCATTTGGGGTTGTTTTCTACTTGCAGGTCATCTGTGCAGCTGGGTTTGAGCTCTCTAAGGAAGGTCAGAAGTTCACATATACATTAAAAGCAGCTTTGCAGTGGCTCCATGAGTCCTGTTCAAATCCATTCTCAGTGATGGTTGGTTTCTGTTGCAGAGACAGAGCAGAATGTGTGAAGGGCCGTCCAAGATTTCTGGGCCCATTCCTCCAGACCCTACACTCTTTCCAGACTGCTATAGACGCCCTTTTTCAGGTGAGTCCTCAAGTGCAATATGATGGATGTGCATTTTTGGACTTGAGCATGATGCAGCTTGCCCATTTTCTGTCCTTACTCTTTGTTGTGCTCAATAGTCTTGGCCTCTAACCCACACCAATGCAGGGTGCTTCTGCTGCCTCACCAGTGAAAGTGAGGTGCTCTATACAGCTGTTTGAAAGATGGGAAAACATGAGGCAGAGGTGGACCTTCAGCATTGCTTACAGGCTGCAGTTGAAGAAAAACGTGAGGTAAAATCCTGATAACCTGCTTCTCTTCTTCCCTCTCCTTCTTTCTCTGTAGCTCGAGGGAGGCTGGAAGGAAATGCTCAGAAACTGGATTTTAACTCTGCCCCCCTGGACCTACCTCCCTACTCACATCATGCTTTGAGCAGTGCCCGCCAGCTCCAGCCAGCCCCTCGCATTCGGCCCAGTGGAAAGGACTTTCTGGAGAAGGGGCAGAAGGGGACGCTCAGTCTCCTGCTGCAGCTCGAGGGGCTCTCTCTTGGTGGGGGGCTGCCAGCGAAGAGTAAGTACAGCTGAGCCCTTGCTGACATGACCTGCATTTGGAGCCAGGGATGATATACCAGGGATTTGGGTGGATTCCTCAGCTCTGCTGCCCAAGGAGAGCTCGAGCTCCACAGGGCCAGTCACCTTATCTCCTGGTACCCCTGAGCCATTGCCTGTGCTGCTGTGGCCTCCCTCAGTCCAGTCTAGCCAAGGTCTGCAGTGGGAAGAAGGACTGCAGAAAGACACTTTAATTTGGACTGAGTAGCCAGTCATGGATGAGAGACTGTTGAGAGGTGCTAGAAATAAATCCATACTTTCTAGTTTGTTACTAGTGAACTTTGCTGCTAGTTTGCTACTAGCTGTTTTTGAAATCTTAATGTATTGACCATGTTTAACCCATGGAATTCCTTGTTACTGAAGCCAGACAGGATTCGGGAAGATGGTTCATACATGTGGCTACTGAGGACACCTTTGCAAAAGGTGTTCCCTTCTCCAAGGAAGATACCTAGAGTATAGTCAGAGGTCCAGAAAGGAGGTAAAGCTGAGCACTGGTTGTCACTTTATTGGCTTCATGTCCTGGTGCTGCCCCAAGCTCTGCCTGGTGCCAGTGTGGTGTTTGCCAGCTGGTGGCTACTGCAAGTGCTGTGCCAAAACAGGAGGGGAATGCAAGACGATTTGGTTGGGCCAGTTGAGATCTTCACAGAACAGGGTCAGCACAGGAGTGTGTGTCTAACATTGGAAAAATGCACAGATTGTCTAGTCTGCAGGAAAGGGGAGAGCTTGTTGTTTCTGTGGGCAGCTTTGGAGGTGGAGCTGTCAGCTCTGGTGCCATGCTCCAAGAGCCCATATCCATTGGCAGTGTTTGAGGGCTGAAGGCTGCATCTCCCCTTGCTGTGCAGGGAAAGAGTCCAAGGACCACGAGAAGGAAAATGTGAGGCGAATAAAGGAGATTCAGAAGAAGTGCAAAGAGAAGGAGCAAGCCCGGGAGCACAGCCAGCCCAAGCCTGTGAAAGCTCTGTGGAAATCCCAGAAATATGAGAATGTGGAGTCAAAGGTGAAGGCCAGACTGCAGGTGAGTGTCCACTTTGCTCTTGAACTCTCCTGGCCTGGGATGCAGGTGAGAAGAGGAAAATTTCATCACATTCACTGCCTGTTTGGCCCTTCTGTTGTAGAGATCTAAAGGTGATTCCTGGGGCAGTGCAGAGCAGCCCTGATAACATATCCCTGTCTTGAGGTGCATCCAGCTGGCTTCTCAGCTTTACAGTGTTTGGGGCAACTCTTGTCTGGGGATTATGCCAGGAAGCTGTGGTATTCTGCCCCAGAGATCATTGTTCTCACCATTTCTGCATGGAACTGAGAAGGAACAGAGAAGGAGAGGTCAGCCTTCAGGCTGCTGCAAACTTGGGTCCGGCTCTTGGTGCTCCATTGCTGAGCTGGAGCCTTCAGGTTCCTCCTGATCTCTGCATTGCTTCCTTCCAGTCCGCGGCCCTTGCGCCAACTTTTGATTAATCATACATATTGATAAGAACTATAAAAATTGGCAAGATGCCTTCAAGCTAGTGGTTCCAAACATTATATCCCCTCTCTCTGGTGTGCTGCCAACCTACTTTCTGATATCTGTGACTATTGTAAGGTCACCTGCTTGTCACAGAGTTGACTTGCAGTTTTCAGGGTCTTTTTGTGAACTACCTCAGACTGACATGTCACAAACTGCCTGCTAGACATCACACAGTGTCACCTTGTTCTGAAGACAGCCAATGCCTCTGACAGTGCTTCCCAGATGCAGTTCCACCCTCCCCAAACTGCCAGACTCCTTTGCTCTTCACTCCTCTTTCTGTCCAACATAGGATGACCATAGATTCAGGGTGCA
Source organism: Nettapus auritus (assembly GCA_011076525.1). Taxonomy (NCBI): domain Eukaryota; kingdom Metazoa; phylum Chordata; class Aves; order Anseriformes; family Anatidae; genus Nettapus; species Nettapus auritus. The sequence goes on from CM021775.1 coordinate 11,211,930, forward strand.
AAACAGAGCAGCACTTGAGAACAGCATCTAATTTGTGTGTCTGCCAGCTTCATGCCCCTGTGTCATTTCATTAAAGCTTGCCATAGCAGGTATCTGCAGTGTTCTCTGGATTTATGGAGGTGGGATGTCTTCTTCTGGGAGTTCAAGTTCTCTGCTGCTGCCAACAAGGGAGACTGGCACGTGTCTCTCTCATGATTTTGGCTGGGACAGAGTTAATTTTCTTCATAGAGGCTTGTATGATGCTGTGTTTTGGATTTTTGGTGAAAATAGTGGTGACAACACACCAGTGTTTTTAGCTATTGCTGAGCAGTGCTTATACAGAGACTTTTCTGCTTCTTATGCTACCTGGCCAGCAAGGAGGCTGGGGGTGCACAAGGAGCTGTGAGGGGACACAGCTAGGACAGCTGACCCCAGCTGGCCAAAGGGATGTCCCACACCATGTGGCATCATGATCAGCAATAAAAGCTAGGATAAAGAAGGAGGAAGGGGGAGTGATGGTTCTTCCCAAGAAAACAATGTGTAATGATCCCAGCTTTACTGGAAGTGGCTGAACACCTGCCTGCTGATGGGAAGTAGCAAATTAATTCCTTGTTTTGCTTTGCTTGAATGTATGGCTTTTGCTTTACCTAGTAAAATGTCTTTATCTCAACCCATGGGTTCTTGCACCTTTACCATTCCAATTCTCTCCTCCATCCCACCTGGGGAGAGTGAGCAATTGGCTATGTGGTACTTTGCTGCCTGCCAGAGTTAAACCACAGCTCCATATTTCAATTTGCAGCACACTTACTCTGCTCTGGAATTTGCACTTTTCACAGAAAGATTTCCACCTTCTAAGGAGTCATGATCATTGTCAGTTTGGACTGCCCATCCATTTAGATTTTACCTCACTCTGGTAGGTATCTCTGTAGGGCTATCTAGCTGGTGTTGCTTTCCTTTCATTCCTACAGGATTATTCAGCAAAGAGGGACTCTCTGGTCAATGCTAATATGCTTGTGATCTGCATGTATGTTTCTGTAGGCCTTTTTCTTTTTTTTAAGTGTTCCTTGCAAAGTTCAGTTGCCAGGTCTGGATTTGCCATAAGCAGTCTGGTCTGGCCTTTGCTGGCTGTGATTTGTGTATGGATTGCCTTTTCCCAAGAGCTTCTGCCAAATTGTGGAAGGAAGAGCACATTGTCAGTTGTCAACTGAAAACTCGTGGCTGAGCTTGTGGTTGACCACAAACTTTGCTCCAGCCTCTCTCCAGTAGCCTGTCTCTTCTTGCCTTTCCCAGGAGAGCTCCCCGCCTCCAAATCCAGAGACTTTGAACTTCCTGAGGGCATATTCTCGCTGTGGCCCTGGGATCAAGCCATGCAGACCACTTTCCCCAAACCTTGCCAGAATGAAAGCAGGTGCAGGCACAGAGGCTCCAGAGGCACTAGGTGCTGAAACCAAGGTGAGTTGCGAGCTACATATGGGCTCCCAGGGGTTTCTGTCACTTGTGCATTGCTCCTGCTTTGTACACTTCATGTGGGGTCAGCTTTAGGACTTCAAAGAGGCGTTTTTTAGGTTTTGCTTTTTTTTTTTTTTGTGTGTGTGTGCCTGCCTTCTCAAACCATGGCCATAGCTACTGCCTGTCCATGGCTCTGACTCCTGAGATGGCACAGGCTGAGGGTGCGTCCATCCTGCTGTAGCACACCTGCAGCTTAGCATCTCATGCAAGTACCTGTTTGCTTTCTCCCTTATGGGGACTAGGGCAGTTGCCTGTGTGTGCTAAGCAAGCTCCTGCTGCCTCCCCCTCTCTCCTTTCAGATCCAGGTGGAGGGCAGGAGCATTGACTTCATTAAGCACAATGCCCGCAATGCCAAGCGGGCCCCGCTGCGGCGCTCCCAGTCCCTTCAGGCGATGGCTGAGCTGCTGGAACAGAAGCACCGGGAGCAGGAGGAGTACAACACCAAGCAAAAGGGCCACGTCCCCCAGTAGTATGTATGCCCCTGTCTGGTCCATGAGACTTCCTGCCACGAGCCCACCTCCCTTCACTAAATCCCCCAATTTCTACGTAGACAGAGGCATGGGGACCAGGAGCCGGAGTCTCACCATATGCTGGCAGTGCGATTGATTGTGGCCTGGGGGAATAAATGCAAAACGTGCTAAATTCTTCATTTAGCAAGCATCCCATGGCCGATGTGACTGGGCTTGGAAAGAATTTTGTCTCCTCCTTCCTTGCTGGCCACTGTTACAATGATGCTAACTTGGATGCTCTGTGTGCTCTGAGAAATGTGCTCCTGCCCCTTTGCAGGCCTTGCTTCACATGATCTTCAGTGTTAAAAGGCTTGTTTTCAGAGGCAGATAGCTTGGTTTGCTTTGCAAGAATTCATCCTGCATTGGACCCAGAGTCTGAGGAGCATCCAACTAGTGACTTGCATTTTAGGGTTCTGAGTGAAAAGCAGTTCTGGGGCCCCCAACAGCTCCTCGGTGACTCTTTCCTAGTACTGGCCATTGTATGAGTCCTTTGGCTGTTTGCTGTGTCTGCCCTTCTCTGCCAGCATCCACTTTGTCCAGCTTCATTCCAGCATTGGCCCATGGATGTTTTTGTGAGGACTCCATGTTCTGGAGCAGAAGCCCTGAGCATACACCAGCAGACGGGTGGGGGTGCTGCCAGCCTTGGCTTCTGCAGTCCTCTGGCAGCAACATGGAGACCAGCGGGGCTCAAAAGGCTCGATTCTTGGGCAATCGTTCTTGCCAGATGTGCTGACGTGGGCTTTCATTTGCCTTGACAGCCTGCTGGAGAGGAAGGAGCTGTGGCGCAGACAGATGGAGGAGCAGCTGCAAAGCCTGCCAGATCCTGACACGCCACCTGGTCATACCATGATGCCGGAGGGCCAGCGGCTGGAGACGCTCAGCAATCTGAAGCAGAGTAAGAAGAAAAGAAGCAGGGATTGCAGCTCAGAAAAATAGTTAGGATTAGGGGAAAGCAGAGTTCTGGGGCAGTGGCTTGCCACCTGATTTCCTGCCACTTGGAGAGAGGCTGAAATAAGGCATGTTTCTGGGATAACGCAGGAATCACTGCACTTGATCTGTGTGTGTGGAAGGAGCAATCTCATTCAGCTTGGTGGGAAAAGCAGGTTACAAGGCTGGCTCCCTGGAGTGGGCTTGGCCCGGGGGACCTGAGCTTAGGGTTACTATTGCTCTTAAAATGAAAGAATGGTTTTGGTTGGAAGGGACCTTCAGAAGTCTCTAGTCCAACCTTTGCTTAAAGCAAAGGTTTCTCAGAACTGTGGCTTTGGTCCTCGTCTGGTTGTTTTTTGAATCCAGGGATGGGTACTCAAGGTCCTTGTTCCACTGCTGCCACCGTTTCATGACTGAAAATGAGGGTATAGTGTTAGGAAGAAGGTGAATTCCTTTCCTTTTCCACTCATCCAGGTTTCTTTTTTTTTCCTTCCAGCCCAGGAGCAGCTGTTAAAGGACCTGGTGATGCTGCCAATGCGTGCAGACACCCTCAGCATTCAGAAGAGGCGGGTAGAACTTGAGAGGAAGCTCTCCCAGATAGAGGAGGCCCTCAAAATTTTTTCAAGGCCCAAGGTCTTCATCAAGATGGACTCCTGAGCTGTTGGGGCTAGGTGTGTTGTGCTGCTCTGCGCAAGCATCCTTCATCCCTGGGAAGGGCTGAGAGTTTGGGAGGGAAGGAGAAGAACACAGGTTCAGGACTTAAGGCCCATGGGGGTGCCCATACTGTGCTGAAATGCAGTTGGCACCTCTTGCTCTTGCTTCCAGTGCTGTGTCTCATCCAGGAAAAAGGGAGGTAGATGAGCTAATTTGCTCTGTTGTGCAGCATGGAGAAACAGTTGCCTCTGTGCTGCTTGACTTCTCACAGAGATCTGCTGTCTGCTTCAAATCCATGGCACAGATCTCATCACCTCTTACTTTTCCCATTTCTATAAACTCATAGGAGGTCTCCCATGCTGCTGCCTCTGCAATTTCTTGTCCCTCTCTTCCTCCAAGGTCATGGCTTGTTCTGGGCACTTGCAGACTTGGCTGCACACAGAGCAGCCTGACCAGAAGCCCTGCAGAGCCTTGCACTGCGTGGCTGCTACGTGTGCCCTGGGCCTCTGCGCTGACCCAGCCCCAGCACGCAGCCTGTGCCTCTGCACCCTCTGACCTGCTGGATGCGCTCAGCAATTCAAAGACAGCAAAGAGGAACAGAACTCCAGTCCTCACCCAGGGAGAGCTGGAGTGGCAGCAGGGGGATCTGGTAGGGTGTCTGGAGAGACTTTTGCTGTCTGTGGGGCAGGATGTGCTCCAATAAAGCATTGTTTCCCTCTGCTGGTGTGTGCAGCTCCCAAGGGGCTCAGCAGAGCCTGAGGGGTGCAGAAACCAGCAGCATTGATGTGGTGCAACCAGGGGGAGAGACATGAGTCCCCCTGCATGAGATGGCCTGAGGGATTAGGTCTTACAGAGCTCGGGTGCAGGGACATTTTGGTGAACGTGGAGTGGAGTCACTGAGTGTGCATGGAAATCCCACCAGTGCCGTCTTCAGCTCAGTGCCTCCTCACCATCCAGTTCCCCATAGGGAGATCAGCAGACCTATGCAGGGATCCTGCTGCATGAAGTGTAGGAAGATTCAGGGTAGAAAGGATTTCTGGAGGGCTCTAGTCCACCTCCTTCCCCAGGAAGGGACAGCTCCAAAGCTGTGGTCCTTGTCCATCTGGGTTTGGAACATCTCTAGCCATGGGGTTACCACCAGCACTGCACGGGGTGCGGAGTGAATGCCTTGTTGCAAGGGTTGGCTTGATCCCTGAGCAGGATTTGGGGCTTGGCGGGGCAGTGGGATGTTGCAGGGCAGCCTTGCCCAGTGTCTGCAGCCCTGCAGTGCCCTGGGCTGTTTGGGCTGTTGCTTGTGCCAAGCCCCAAGGAAGCTTTCAGTGCTCGGGGGCTGGAGGAGGCAAGGTGCCGGCTGGAAAATGGTCTTGTGCTCCCATGGGGCTGTTCCTCGGGGCATCACTGCCACAAGGCTGAGCTGGCTGGATGAGGACTGTGCTTAGAACAGTACTGGCCCTGTTGTGGGTAGCCTAGGGGCCGTGTGTGCCAGCCCCCATGCACTTCCCTGCTGTAAACAAGCCTGGACTAACCAGCTCTGCTGTCTGGTTTGCTGCCTTGACTGTCTAGGGCATTGCTCAGTGGCCACAGGGAGCTGCTTTCAGCTCAGCCCTCCCAGTCCCAGGGGGCTGAAGGTCCTCCTCCTCCTGTCAGCCAGGTGTCACCATGCGCCCTGCGCCTCTGCACCCACAGGAGGACCCTGTGTGGGTTGGGACCTGGGCAAAGGGGTTGGGATTGCTGGTGGGGTTGGGCATCACCGCTAAACCAATGCAGCAGCTTCCCCACAGCATCCCCTGTGTGGCTTGGGCCTCCTGAGCTTGGGGCTGGAGGAAGATGGAGCTGCACCACTCCCTGCAGCAATTACTGGGGCTGGGGACTGCTGCCAGCCTGGGAGCCACCTGTGTCCCTGCAGGCATGATGCAGGAGATGATGTGCCCCAGCGTCCTTCCAAAACTCCCCGCGATGGGCCTTACCGGGGCCACCCCAAGCAGCAGCAATGGCACAATGCATGCTGGGTGTACCGTGGGGTTATTGCAGTGCCTGCCCTGTCCTGCGCCAGAGGCCATTTGCTGTTCTGGAGGGGGAACAGCACCTTGGGGGGGCTGGGGCCTGCTGCTGGCCCCTGCAGAGACGCGAACCACGGACAAGCGGGGTGCTTTCTATAAAAGGTTTTACTGTCCATTGCAATATATTACTCAGTGATGCGTATTCTGATAAAACAATTAAAAAACCCACTCGCTTGGAAAAAGTGGGGTGGGAGGCGAGGTGCTCAGATAGGCAGTGCCTGGCTGGAGCAGGTGCTGCCTTGGGGACTCAGGGCAGCGGGACAGGGCAGGGGCAGCCCCGCTCGGCCCCCACCATTGCCCCAGTGCCCACAACCAGTCCGGCTGCGCGGAAACCCGGCCAGCTGTGAAGGGCAGTGCAGGAGCACGGCCCCGCAGCTATAGGGTGAGCAGGGTGCCGTCCTCCCGCACGCTGCCCCGGCTGGGGCTGCCATCGTGGCTGCCCAGGGACTGCAGGGAGCCCCGCGAGCTGTGCGGGGACACGCTGCGTGGCAGGGGTCCGTCCACGGGGCCCCTGTTGGGGCAGCCCCCGGGGATGTAGTGGGGCGCGCTGTCGCTCTCGATGACCAGGTCGCCCTCCTCGTCGCTTTCAGCCGTGCTGTAGTTGCTCAGGTACTGCGAGGCCGGGCTGGGGGTTTGCTGGCTGGGGGTGCTGTCCGTGGACATGCCCGAGCTGCCTGAGGCCTTGCTGCTGCGGATGACGTTGTTGCGCTGGTTGGCCGGCTTGACGGTGATGATGAGGTTGTGGCTGTTGGCCACCATCATGTCCGTCACCTGGTCTAGGGACTTGCCAGCCACGTCGATGCCATTGACCTCCAGGATCTCGTCGCTCACTGCCAGCAGCCCCGTGCTCTCCGCCAAGCCACCCTTCACCAGCCGGGAGATGAAGATGCCGGGCACCTTCTCGACACCCTGCGGGGCCACGCGCACGCTGACGCCATCACGGATGTAGAAGCCGAGCGGCTTGTCGGAGCCGTGCTTGTGGAGCCGCACGCGGCGGTGGGTCTCCGGCAGGATGTCCACGTCGATGATGGAGGAAATCTGACGGAAGTCCTGGGGCATGCCGATGAGGAGATGAGGCTTGGCCCGGTAGTGTGCAGGGCGCAGCAGGCCCTTCTTCTTCCGCTGCAAGGAGTTGGAGGCGAAGACGCTGGCATCGGACTCTGCTGCGGGAAACAAGGGGGATGCAGTCAGGCAGTGCCCAGCCAGCTGGTGCCATGACTTCCTGGGGACACGGGCAACCACGTGTCCTTGGCTCCAGGTGCCAGAGGAATGGGCGGGAGAAGCACCCTGCTGCCAGGTCTCACCAGCTTTTTCCCCCCAGATCATCGTCCCCAGCTCGTCTCCTCCAGGCCCATCTCCTCTCCTGGGATTACCCAGCGTACTCACAGCCGGGATTAGTGGGATCGAGGCAGTGATTCAGCCTTAATCACGCTCTAAGCCAAACTCTGCAGCTTAACACTGGAGCTGCTGGCTCTAACAGCCCAGGAGCTGGTGCCATGCCCTGGTTTGGGTTTGGGGAGAGGGAAACCAGACTTCAGCTCTCCCAGTATGACTGGGAGATGTGACAGCACCCAAGTCCCTTGTCCCTGTTGGAGCAGGACCATTACTGGCACCAGATCAGTGTGGCCACTGCCACATCCTGCAGAGTCCTGCCACCACTGAGGATGGAGACCCCCACCTCCTGGTGACCCACCCCTGGGCTGCAGCATCCCCAGCCCCACAGACTTCCCAACCCACAATTTCCAGCACTGCCTCTTGTTTCATGGCCTGGCACCACCAGACAGGGGTTGGCTCCATCCCCCTCAACCATGCCCTGGGTGACCACTCTGTGGGTAACAGCATCCTCAAGCTGCTGGCCACGCTCTTCCTCATCGCCAAGCCCATGAAATGCTTCGTTTGCCACGAGAGCAATTGCTGGCTTGGATTCAGCCTGGCCCCAGCAGCACCCACCTCAGCCAAGCAGCCCCAGCCCACGCCAGCGATGCAGCAAAGCACCCCACTCTAAAATGATCTCCAAAAGGTGCCAATGGGAACAGAGAGCCTGCCCCCAGTGACACAGCAAGGGGAAGGGAGCATATCCCCCGTGCCACCCAGGTGCAGCACCCACGGAGGGGGCACCATGCTCCAGGTGCCCCCCAGCAGCACCCAGACCCCGTTCCAGCCACATGGGCGCTGGGGAGACCCCACACCCAGGGGACGTGGGGTTTCTCCCAGGACAAGCCATCCTGCCAGGGCTCCTGGGATATAAATATCTCCCTGCACTCACTGCCTGGCTTATTTTTAGCTCGGGGAAGGGCGGTGGAGGCTTTCCCACAGCTATTTCAGCATGTAGCTCCTCTCCGAGGGGTGCGGAGCAGCCACACCGGGCAGGTCAGTGCCCTGCAGACAAGCCCTGGGGATGTGCTGGGCTTTCTCCTGCCCTTCCAGCCCGCCCCGGGCCATGCCTAGCCAGGGAGGGGGAGCTGTCCCCAGCCAGGCTGACGGCACTGCTGGGACGTCTTCACCAGCTCCACACGTGAGTCTGGCCGAGGAGGCACCCGAAGGGGTGACGGCAGGGAGAGCAACCAAGCTTGCAGAGTTTGCTTTTTGAGCCCCTGCTGCAGGACCCTGCTCCCGAGCCCCCCAGCACGTACATACACACATGTACGTACACATGCGTGTGCATACTTCCCACACTCAACATGTGAAAGAGGCTCTGCAGCCGCCTTCCCCACCAACCTGGACTGGTTTGACTACAGCCCAGCCCTGGGATGACCTGGATCCATTTTAAATCAGCTGTGACTCACCCGGGGCTCGCTCCCAGCCTCTCCACATACCTCCCGCAGCCCCTCTGCTGCGGGCACAGCCGGGAGCCAGGGTGAGTGGGACCCCATGGCACTGCCTCCCTGCCCTCCTCATCGCACTGCCCATGGTGTAGGGCCACAGACACGGACACCCTCTCCGCTCTGTGCCGGTTCAGCGCGGTCGCCCACGGACCCTCACAGACTTTTCTCAGCAGGAGAGGCAGCTCTGGAAGAGAAGTGATGCTCCCATGGCAGCCCCAGCACCTGCTCCCTGTGCTGCAGCCCAGGTCTGTCCATCGCTGTGAGCTTCCCCCCCCGCCACCACCCTGGATGGCCTCAGCTGGCTGCGTGCCACATGAAACAAGTTCAGGGCATCCGCCACCAGCACAAGTCCAGGAAAACCTGACCCAGCGGCAGGGGTAGGCTGCTGAGACCCAGCACTGTGTCACCCCCCGCCCAGGGGCTCTGTACCAACAGCATGAGCGAGAGCCAGTGGGATGCTCCAGGCGCTGTGCCAGGGACACTGGGACTTTTAGAGCAGGCTCCACCTCTGTGCACTTCTGCTTAATGTTTAAAAAGCTTCGGTGCTATTAACAGAGCAGAAGGGGACCTCGCAAGGAGGGCTTGTCTCCATCTCCCCAGCAAAGAGGTGACATACCCAAGGCATTTGTAACTGGGAGGCTTTCAGCCTTGCAGCACTAGACAGCTGTGATCGGGACACTGCTGTCACGGCTGTTTGGCACTCGGATATGAGCTGCTCTCCAGGTGTGCGCTCCTGCTGCCAGGACAAGGCCCTGGGCAGCCAGGAAGGGGCTGAGCTCCCTCCCCGTGCAAAGCCCCCAGTGGTGCCCCAGGAGCCCTGATAACACAGCGGCTTCCCCACCTGGGGGCAGGGAGGCAGATGGGCTCTGGAAGCAGCCGCTGTGTTTTCAGGGAGCCCACACAAGCCCAGCTAGAAATGCTACCTCAAAGGGACAAAACACAGGGATTCCCTTTGCTGTCCGGGCAGCATGGGACCAGGCTGGGTGACAGCGGTGTCACCTCCTCCCAGGCCATCAACCAAAGCAGTGGCAGGAGGGAACGGAGCCAGCCCAGTGACCACCATGGGAACCGTGGGATGCTGTTCACCCTGCTCATCTGTTTTAACAGAGGGGATGGATCCAGCACCCTTCTCTGGCTGCTACTGACCCTTTTTCTGGATGATGACCCTGAGGAGGGGGTTGGCGGAGGACAGGGCCTTGTGGTAGTTGTCATCGTTGTTGATGGGCAGCAGGTCGCCGTGCACGTCCGTGTAGCCCAGCAGCACGTCCACGCGGGGGATCTGGTGCACGCTCTGCAGCAGGCGATAGAAGTCCTGGAACGTGCCCACACTGGAGCGCTTGATGGCAAAACGGCGAAACTCGGCATCAAACTGCGGAGAGGGAGGAAGAGGAGGTAAAGGTGCTCGCACACCAGAGGAAGGCACAGCAGGACCTGTTATTAATGGAGCGCTAATCTGGAGACAGGGCAGGGGCTGGCTGAGCCTCTACCCCCAGTAAACATGGGGGGACCGTGACACCAGGAGGCCCTAGCCCATGACACATGTACTGCTGTAGCACATCGTGAGCAGCACCGGTAATTATTGCCTCCTTCGGTCACGATGAATGAGAAACCAATTGAGAACAGGCTCAGGGAGGCAGTGAGAGGGATGGCACTGCACCTGCAGGGTGGGCAGCGGCGATGGGTGCACCCTGGGGATGAGAGCACCGCGCACCAAGGTGGGTGCTGGGGATGCAGGACCAGCTGTGCAGTGGCAAAGCCCCCAGGATGGAGCGGGACAGGCGCTGCGGAGCTGGAAGCTGGGGAAAACCCTAGGAGAAGACAGGGAACCAGGAGCTGGTGTAAACCCACTGGGTCTTCCAGTGAAGATTTGGGCTGGAGACCCAAACCTGTCACACTGCCGCTTCCTGCTGCGAGGGCACCCGGGGGGACACAGCTGGAGGTCACCCCCCGGGAGGACCCCGGGGGACCACGAGCACCTTGCAAAGGGCCAGCAGACACACATCTGCCCGGGCTGCGGCTGGCCAAGCGTGCACCCGGGCGACTGCGGGACTGGGCACGTAGGCACGGCCGGGCAGGGATGCTGCGGGCAGGCACACACCGGGACGCACGCAGCCGTGGGAGCGCAGGGGCAGGTGTGGCGGGGGAGGCGGCGCGGCTGCCTGCTGGCACCCCGGCGGGCGTGCACAGCCGGCCGGGGGTGTCCGCAGCCGGGGCCGCGCGTCCAGCGATGCTCCGGGCACGGCCCCGCGCTGCGATTTCGGGCCGGGCTCGGGCAGCGGCGCCGCAGCGCCGAGGAGCGGAGCGGGGCGCATCACGGCCGGGTTCCCGCATCGCCGCCCGGTGCGCGCTGCCCCCGCCGCCCCCACGGCGCGCTCCCGGCCCCGGCGCTTACCTTGCTCTTGACCTCGATGACGGGCTCGGCGGAGCGCGCCGGCGGGCGGTGGTGCTTGGCCATGCTGCGCTGCCCCGCGCCCGGCCCGGCTCCCGCGGCCACGGGGGGATTTTCACCGGCCGTGACGTCACCCGCGAGCCGGCCGGGCGGCGCCGCGCCATTGGCCGAGGCGGGGCGCGGGGCGGGGCGAGGGGCGGAGCTCGGCGCGAGGCCGGGGCGGGGGGAGCGGGGCGCCGACAACGTCGCCATGGCGACGCCGGGGGCTCGGCACCGCGACGGGGAGGCCGCGGGGAGCGCGGGCTGTGCCCGGCCCCGTGCCCGCCGGCTGGCCCCGGCTGCTGCCCCCGGCCCGGCGGGGCGGCTGAGTTACCGCCCGAGGGCGGCGTGGCTCCGGGGAGGTGCGGATCCCCGCGGCGGTTCCCCCCGGGGAGGCGGGCGGCTGTTGCGAGCCGGGGTCCTAACGGGTACAGACACCGAACATCGAGGGACAGCCTGAGAGTTTCGGCCCCGGGTTAATTCCGAGCGTGTTTGTTTAACAGGCTAACCGCGCTGAGGTCAGAGCGCTAATCCCGGTCACGCCAGGGTCAGTGTTTACGCTTGGTGACGGAGGACGCTCGGAGCCCTTCCCCTCGGTAAAGCGGAGCTAATTGTTGGGGCTAATTGCTGCGAGGACCGCGTGCCGGTCACGCTCCTGTCCCGAGCCGTGCCCCCGCGGCCTCGGAACGAGCGCCAAGATAAGCCGCCGGGGTCAGGGCAGGCGTTCGTTCCGCCTGGGTGCCAGGAGCCCTGACCCAGCGGCTGGGACCGGCGCACGGGCTGCCAGCTGTGCCCTCACCGGGGCCCTCCGCGTCCCCAGGCCCAGCTGCCGGGAGCTGCGGAGCACGGCCTCGGCTCCCAGCCGTCCCCGCTGCCACGGGGCCTGCTGCGGGCAGGGGCGGGCCCTGCCGCTTTTCTTCACCCGTGCAAGTCGCACGGAGCCCGTCGGCTCCGCTCGGTGATCCCCCGGAGCCCTCGGCCCGATCTCGCTCCCACGCTGGCGGGGCCCGGCCCCACGGAGGGACACGGCCACGCCGCGAGCCCCTCACGGACCCTGTTGGGAGGGGGGCGGTCGCCATGGTGACGCGGCGCGGAGCCCCCTCTCTCGCTCCGCCCCGCCTCCCCTTCCCATTGGCCCACGTGTCCTCCTCGCCCCTCCTCGCAGCCAATCGGCTCCAGCCACCGAGCCCTGCGCCGGGGCGGGGCGCGCCGGGAGCCTATAAAAGGAGCGGGAGGCGGGGGGGCGCCGCCATAAGTGCGCGTCATGGAGGAGCCGCTGCTGCTCTCGCTGCTGGTGCGCAGCCCCGCGCGGCGCCACCCCGACCTGCGCCTCCGCGCCGAGCCCGCCTGGACCGTGCGGCGCCTCAAGGCCGAGCTGCGCCGCATCGTGCCCGGGGCGCCGGTGAGGGTCGCGGGGCCGGGGGGAGGGAGGGGGGGCCGCCCGGCTGACGCAAGGCCCAGGCGCGGTTGCAGCGGGCGGGTGTCGCGTCAGGGCCCTGCGGTGACCGCGGGCGGCGGGGCCGGCCCCTGTTAAACGTTAACGCGGCCCGGCTGCCCGCCGCGGTTCTGTGGGTGTGCTGCTGGCCCGGGGCTGCCGGCTGCGGTCAGCGGCTGCGGGCCGAGCAAATAATTCTGCGCTTTGTTCTCCTTCAAAGCCCGAAGAGGAGCAGAAGCTGATTTATTGCGGGAAGCTGCTGCTCGATCACCAGCACCTCCAGGAGTTTCTGCCAAAGGTATAAAATACATTTTTTTTCCGTGCTGAGGGTGCGCCAAGCATGTCACAAGAGATTCACTTTGCCTGTACTTATGTTTTAGCAGGAGGAGTTGCATGCGCTTCATTTGGTGTACAACCCCAAGGCCCCTGCAAATGTGCAAGAAACAAGTTCAGAGGTACTAAGCTAATGTACTACTTTAAATCTTTAGGTTGTGGAAGTTTGCTAATAATGCAGGTGTTTCCTGCTAAGGCACTGGCAGTATCGCTGGTAATTTGATTGGTTTCGAGTGTGAGAATGTATTTGGATTAAGCTCAAAAATAACTTGTGGTTCACTGGTAAAGATCAGGATGGCACCTGTTACGAAATGTCTCAATTGTAATCTAGTTGTAACAACATTGCTTAGAGGGAAAGTGTTTTTTGATAAACTCTGTTTTGTTAAGTAAAACATGACCTGTTGTATCCTGGGCTCTTTTGGATGGAGGCTTTTTGGGGGGCAGAAGATATAGCTATTAGAAGCAGTTCTGATTGCTCTATCCATGTGTGGGGAAGGAAGTCTGTTAGCTGAAGACACTCAAACTGTTCATGACTCTTCTGTGGAGGAAGCTCAAGATAAGCAGTAGTAATTGATCTGAGTACTTACAGTTCTGAGTGCAAATGTACAAACTCATTTTAATTTTCAAGTCTCTTGAAGTGTTTGTTGCCCAATATAGACATTTGAACTTATCTTACCCATGTTTGGAGCTTGCCAGTTGTGAGTCACCCTTTGTCTGAATATTATAGAGATGTATCACTGCGGAACAGCTCTTGAATTACATCTGTGTACAGCAGATGTGTAAGCAAGCAGAAACTCAAGTAGCTAAAATTGAGCTGTCTTCAGTGCACTTCTGACAGTTTTTTTTCCAGTTCTTTAATCCCCAGAGGGGACTTGACTGTTGGTAAAAACTGAAAATACACAGTAATACGCAGTAAATACAGTATTGCATGGCACCTGGAGGCACCTGGTGCAGAAAGTGCATGAACTGTGTAACAGTGTTTCTAAATTAAGAGCCGTGTCCAGTGTGAGGTAATCTTTTTGCATAAGATTTTAATAGTAATTAATCACTAACTGTGTTGATGTCTCTAGGTCACAACTGGTCAGCCAAGGCTAATGTCAGAAGCTAGTCAAGAACCAGCTGCATCTTCCTCAGATGGTGAAAGACGGAGATGTTCTTCTGGTGGCCAGGCTTCAACGGAAGCCAATACTAGGTGAATACATCACTAAGATCTTCAAAATATTGATCTTTCTGGGGCAGACTAGCCCCTTATGCCATGTCTCAAGGACAATGGAACATAGGCCAAAGGTCATGAGGGTGTATAAGCTTTAGTGGCCATGGAAGAAATCAAAGGAAAATGCCCTACTGTTAGATGGAAATCCGGCTTTTATTCATTTGGGTAGAGAGATGGCTATAATGCATAAGGAAGAATTAATTTTGTGTCAGTGCATGAAATGATAGAAGCTATTTACATGTGTCCTGCAATAAATAACTGTCCTGTGCAGTATTTATTAACAAATGTTTCTTTTGAACAGGCTTGAAACACCTCTGAATCCTTTCCAGACTGCGGCCCCAGGGTTTTCTGCTTATACAACTTATAGCATGCTTCAGATGTCCTGGCTGCAGCAGATTTATGCAAGACAATATTACATGCAATAGTAAGTCTTTGTAAAGCTACTAGTAGAAAGTAGAAACTGTAATACAAGGAAATGGAGAACTTCTGGTAGTCCTTCCTCTTTTGGTTTAGTGCAGTCAGACTTTTTCAGTTGTACCTTACATTCTGTGGTATGGAAATGCAGCTCTGTCATCTGGTGTTTGGCTTACTCTTTAAGCTAGTGACTTGAATCTTGCAAATGGCAGATCTCTGCCTGCCCTCACTGGGAACAGGCATCTCTAGAGTAAATCTAATTCTGCCAATAAGCCTTAGCTCCTTACAACCTTTTTTGACTGTTTAAAGTAGCCTACAGACTGGACATCCTTGGTGCAATCATAGCAGCCTTCCAGAATACCTTTAGATTACTCCAGAAAATTTTTTTATGAAGTGTTGAAGTTGCTAAAGTGAAGGTGTGTAGTTTGACTTGAAGTCATCTTGTAACTGTCAGAGGCAGAGCCAAAACTCGTGTTTTTAATCCATGGAGTCTCTATACTTATTTGCCGCTTGTATGTGACCTAACTTTCTGGTTCTGTACTCTTAAGATGGACAAGTTTTCAGTGTCTGTTCCACATCAAGGGGTTGAGTTAAGCCTTACTCTCTGTTTTCTGGTTTTCAGCTTGGCCTCTACTACTGCATCTGCTGACCAGTCTCACCCACGACGTTCTCAGGAGATACCAGTGGCACAAGTGACACCCCCAGCTCCTCTCCCAGATCCATTTCCTGCACAAAATCAACCTGGAAACCAGAATGTTGCTCCACAGGTTAATGCAGCAGCCAACCAGAACTTAAGGATGAATGCCCAAGGGGGTCCCCTCATGGAAGAAGAGGAGGAGGGTGGCAATCGGGATTGGTTGGACTGGCTCTACTCTGCAACGCTGTTCTATGTTTTTGTCAACATCATCTACTTCTACTCCAGTATCAGCAGATTCCTCCTGGTTATGGGTGGCACGGTTCTGATGTATCTGTAAGTGTATGGTGTTGGTCTCTAGTATTGTCAGAAATGTTTCAGAGGAGTGTTGTGCTCTGCAGGGTGGTGAGCTTTCTGGTGTTTGAGCTTAGAGGACTCTTAAACCTAGAAAAGATGAACTGCACATCTCATCCTGGTGTTTAGCAAAATTATAACTTTGGCCTATGGGTTCCAAGAAGAAAGAATAGGTAATGGTAGAGCATCTCGCCCCTCTCTTGTACTGTAGCTGTTGTAGTTGACTTTCCTTTTCAGAAAACTGTTGGAAACCAAAGTAGCTCTCTATGAAGCCCTAGCAACTTTGCAATATAGTGCAGGTACATACGGAACAACTGACAAGCTTGATTGGAAACAAGTGGTTGAACTGTGGGGAGAGGGACTCAGTTGCTTTGTAAGTTATCTAGCCATGTGTTTTCTTCTGCTACACCTATGAGGTGTAGGCACTGTAGCGATACTAACTTCCTAAATGGGTCTGCATGGCCTGCTATGTTTTGGTAAGATGGTGCCATTTCTCCTCTTCTTTGTGCCCTTTAGGATCAGAGAAGGTACCCAGGGGCATACATAACATGGTTAAGATGCAGGTTCCAGTTCCGTACCAGTGGCAGGATCTTCCAGCAGGCTTAGTCCTGATTAAACAGTTATGCTTAGTTTGAATGCTAGCAGCTGTTTAGCTGTGTCATCCTATTCCCTAGTTTGCCTGCTAATAGGAGACTAAAATATTTCCCAGGTCAGGGCGAAAATGTAGCATGTTGAATTTGCTGTCTGCAGTGATCAGAGCAGTCAGGTGTTACTGAACTGTCTTGGTGTAACAGGAAGGAGTAGTGTTTAGCCACTATTAATACAAATATTTTGGCTTCCCCAGGCATCATGTTGGATGGTTTCCATTTAGACAGCGACCAGTTCAGCCCTTCCCAGATAATGTTCCTCCTCAAGCTGCTATAAACCAGGACCAGAACAATAACTTACAGGTATTGTCTTTGCTTTTTTAAAAATAACATGGAAACCCTGTGAAGTTTCACTTTTAGTTTTCTAATAACAATTTAGTAGTAAAAATGACTATTTTTTTGTGGAGAAGCATCTCCTGTAGCTAAATAATTGCCAGCATGCTTATTTTGGTGTAGTTCATTCTACACAATATTTCAGGCTACATACTGTCTTCAGGTAATTTGTTTGTTGGGGCGTTATGGTGTAAAATAGTCTGCCAAAGACCATGCAAATTCTGTAATAGAAGACTGATGGCATATGAGTACATAAGCAATCTGAGTCCTGCATTTACAGTTGACACTTGTGGCTGATGTCACTGTTTGCTAAGTTAGCTGTAAATGCATACATAGTTCACCTGATCAGGTGCTTGGATCTGTCCTAAGCAGTCCTCTTGGACATGCAGCATGAGTTGGCCACAACATAGTGTGCGGCTTGTTCTTCTCTTTGTGGTTGTTGGGAGATAGTTGGTACAGAAGTACTGCCTGGGTTTCATATTCTGACAGTGAAGTTCAAGTAACAATAGTGCTGGTTACCTGATTCTTCTAATGCAGTTCTACAACAACTCACTGAATATTCTCTATTTCAGCAGGGAGGAAATGCGGACAGAGCAGATGACAATGAAGCAGCAGCTGATGAGGGACAAGCTCTACCAGAACTGCAGCAGGCCAACCCTTCATTTATGAGCACAGCCTGGGTTTTTTTCAAGACTTTCTTTGCATCCCTCCTTCCAGAAGGGCCTAGGGTGACCCGCAATTGACACCGGTCTGCTTGTCTGGAATGTCAGTGGGCTTTAGTCTCCCTGAGTGAAATGGATAAAAACTCTCGAACAAGTGCAAATGTGTGGTGTTTCTCTGGCCTTCACTGGTGAATCAAACTTCTCCAAGAAGCCTTACGTTGTGGCACAGAGACATGATATTCTTCTCATTCCAAAGAACTTTGTTCTGTAGCATTTATTAGAAACCTCTACATAGAAGCTTGGCATTGTAAACTTGTGCACTAAATGCGCAGGCTCTAAGCGGGTGTGCGAACATGTTAGAGAAGCAAATTGCTTCTTCTGTGCAATGTGATTCCTGTTGGA
This sequence comes from Nettapus auritus, assembly GCA_011076525.1. NCBI lineage: Eukaryota > Metazoa > Chordata > Aves > Anseriformes > Anatidae > Nettapus > Nettapus auritus. The sequence continues at coordinate 11,229,248 of CM021775.1, forward strand.
ATGTTTCAAATGCTATTTAAATTACACTGAGTGTAGTATCTTGAAACAAATTGCTAGATATGCATTAGCAGGTTTTTAGGAAAAATCTATTGTTAAATTGCTTCAACAATATTTTAAACTTCATGTAAATATTTTCCTATGAAAGATGTATTGTGCAATTTGCTTGGCAAAGTGGGGGACTGTAAGGCGGTGACCTCCTGATAAGCAATCATTTCAGCGGAGTTGCAGTCTAAATACTAAGCTGCCAAATTCAGATACTTTAATCTTGAGACTTAATTATTCCTTACTTCCAAATCATGGGAGAAGAGTAAGTGCATTCAACTCTAATCAGCAAGAACTTATGCAAGATGTAAATGTACTTTTTCCACATGTAAAGTTAAAGCAGTCTAAAACCTATATTCAACTTAGTTGCTCTGGAGTGAAAAATGCGTCTCTGTATTTGATTTTTCCTTTTGATTTCTGATATGGTTAAGGGCTTTGATTCAATAAAAAATTGCAGGCACTTATGTCTGTACTTGTATATGCTCATCATTGCAGGATTCATGTGCATCAGTTTGTGCAAGTAGCCTGGCAACCCAGAAAGCTCGATCTTCCACTTCAGGTCATACTGGTGTTAAGTACAGTTTGGAGTCACCTGCTGTAGCAAGTTTAATGTTAGCAGCAGTTTTTTGGCTTGGAAAGAAAACCTGCTCAAAGCCTTATCAAGTAGCTTTTCTGCCACTGGAGACCTGTGTGAGGAGGAAGGGTAGCACTAGGTGCTAAAAATTAGCAATAAAGCTGCGCATACATACTTAGAATTGAGTAATTTGAGAACTGAGTTTTGTTACTTAAGGTGTATATTCTTGCATAAGCCTTTGAGGCAGTGTCCTCTCTTTCCCCACTTCTGGAGAATTGACCTGTGCTCAGCACTATTTTGCAGATTATGGATTTTTTTTTTTCTGCTAGATATGTCTTTAATTATAATTTGAGTATCTCCAAGTGCCTAAATCAACTGAGATGTTGATTTTAATGTTGATTTTAGGGCCTAAACTCAAGAGAAAAGGCTACTTCTTGGACTTCTTGGCAATGGGAGAAACTGTTCTGGTAGTGGTGTAGGCAAGCCTTGAGTGCTGGATTACTTCTAAAACACCTAATGTGAAAAAAATCAGATGTATAGAGGGGCCACGCAAACATTGAGATTTGTAAGCAGTGACTGCAAGGAGAAGGATATGTATGCCAGCTGTGGGTGAGACAGAAAACCCCAGCTTTAAATTGGTTGAGGAAACTGAAGTTAGAAATAAGGCAAAGATGAACATTGTATCCTCCAGAACAAGGCTGAAAAGTGTAAGAGATCAGAATTTTTCTGGGAACTGGTTAAGTATTAATGTGACCCTGTGCTGGGTTGAGAAGAGCTGATGTTTCTTTCTGAGGCTATTTGCTTTCTGCAGCAACACTTCCAGCTGAGTGAACCTGCTGCTGTTTTACATCTTCATGCTTGCAAGCACAACTGCAGTGCATGTTCAGATGTGGGTAAGCTGTCCAGTTCCTCAAAAGCAGCCTGGTTGTGCAGGTGGTGACTGTCCACAGGGTGGCAAAGTGAGCAGCAGAATAAAACCAACTTCCCTGGTGCTCAGTGACAAAGCCAGGAGTATGACAGCTCTAGAGAAAAAGAGGAATGTCACCTGTGTGTCTGCGGCAGATGGAGACATCCCAATGGTGGTGCAGTTGCCCATCAGGGTGTTACAACCTCCCTTTGCTTTTTGCCCAGTGATTTACCTCTTGCTGTTTGAGGCCAGTGTGATTTGCAGAGCTGTGTCCAAAGGAGGAGCTGGAGCTTAGAGCTCTTGGGCCAGCTGGAGGCCATCCTGTGGCTACTTCCCCACTGTCACAAGCATGATGACTGCACCTCATTACCTCATCCCAGCCTCTCTGGTCTGTAAGAAGAGCTTTTGAAATGTTTGCTAGTATGTCTGGTTATTACATGTTGTATAAAATAAGCCTGGTCTATAACCAGGCTTGCAAACTTGCAGTGAGGGGCTAGAGGTGAGCTGATGCTCTACCTGCTGGGGAGGATTGAGCAAATGCTGGAGGAGGATGCTTCTAGGCATGTCTTGTGATTGCTTCTTGACATGTGTTGCGGAGAAACCACACAGATTTCTTATATTAGCACTGAAACTTGTATTTGATGCCTTTTCAGCCTGGGTTTGGCAGGGCAGAGTCGGTGCTGAGAGACAGCTGGCTGCTCTTGCAACCTTCAGCCCAGCTGTCCTCAGTCTAAGCTACCTGGGTGCCAGTGTTTGTTTTATGGAGATCTTTATGGGTGGTGCTGGCAGGAAAAAGGTAGGTGGACTTTGGCACAATTTCATGAAAAACATGCAAGACTTAATTGTTCAAAAAGTATTAAAGGTTGTTTACCTCCCAGGTGATGGTTTATCTCACAATTCACAAATGAGTTTGTGGTTTTATTTCCTGTGTAATGTTCAAGCCTGTTGTGGTAACGATTTCTGACTTAATTTATTTTTGAAGATGAATCTCTCCAACCAAAGACTCCTGCTGCTGGAGACTGACCACAACCCTGGATAATGCAAAAGATGCGCAACTGCAGTCTCCAAGGGCTGGACACTTGTCTGTCCTTTACCTGCTCAGTGCTGGATTTGTATCAGACAGGAGCAGCTGGGCTTGTGCTTTCCCTCAGACCATCATGGGGCTGAGCTGCTGTAGAGTCCTGGAGGTGGTGCTGGAACCCATCTTGCTGACAGAGCAGAGCATGGCCAGGCTACCTGGAAGGCTATCTCAGGAAGCAGCTGCAGGGTAACATTGAGCATTCAGGTCAATGCAGTGTAAAGATCAATGGCACCACCACAAACCTCTAAATATTGCAAGGGGGAAAAACAACCCCAGTGTACAGCCCCCAGCCAGGTGGTGAGTGCACAGTATGTGCACAGCTCCCAGAGAAAACCTTAGGCAGCAAATACTTATCAAAACATCTTCCACCATTCCCTTTGCAAGCACTAAAACAGCAGCTTGGGAGTTTAACCTTTCTTCAGATTTTTAAACCTGCCCTGCCTCATGCTAGCACAGCTTGGCCTTGTGCAGAGGGCAGGCGGGCTGCTCTGTTCTCCCTGTGCTGGCCTCTGCTCTGGTTACTCCAGGGCAGTGATGCTCATGGCACCGCCACGCTCTGCTTCTGCTGTTGTAGGTGGAAATTGGCTTTTCCGTTCCTGCTGGAGGTCAATGCCCAGCAGTCCCCTGTCCTTGCCTGTCCTCACATGTCCTCCCCACAGGAGCCATCAGTTAAGGAGGCTGCAAATGCTTCAGTTACCAGGACCAGCATCTTGGTTCTGGCTCCTCGCTCTTCTGCCCTTAGATATCTTGGGCAGCAGCCCCAGTACCAAAACGCCTGCTTTTTCCTGTTCCTTCATGCTGGTAGCAGTTCCTGCCCTGGGTGGAGGGGTGGCTGTGAACCCCGAGGTGCTGCTCTGCTCTCACAGTGACTGACTGCATGTGTCCTTCTGTAAGCGTGGAGCAGGGGGAGCAGGGCCTTCCTCTGCCAAAACTCAGCGAAGGGTGCAGGCAAGGTGCTGCTGTCACACCCAGCAGCAGTAATCACCTCTGACAGCTGATTTCAGTGACTTGATGCTTGAAGGAGTTTGCCATGGTGTGGCTGGAGGACCCCCCCGTGCCAGCCTTGGCTGCAGTCCTGGTGTCCCCCAGGGCTGCTGGGGAGGCTGCAGAGGCTGTGAGCTGAAGGACAGAAGCCAGAACTACAGCAAGAGGAAAGTCTTTTGCATCGACACGTGAGCACGAGAGCTCACCTTGCAGCAGGTCTGTGCCTGTTGCAGTTTCCCTGTAAAGACAGCAGTGAGGATGCTGTGGGGGCTGAGGTGAGGGCTCCAGGCTGTGACACAGGACTGCTGCTGCCAGATGCCTTTGGTACATGCCGCGTACCACTGCCTTTATGTACACAGCTAGCATTCGGTTGCCTGTTTATATCGCAGCACCAGCTTGTGGTGGGGAGCCTGTCCCAGGCCGCTGTGCTTCTGGTCTGGTCGGTGACCGCGAGTGCCTCCGGCAGGGTACCCAAGGCCGTTCACTTTCTCAACTCAGGAAGAAAACAAAGTCGCAGGGCGGGGGCTGCCGGACAGCAGGGCTCCCTGGAGGAAACGTGCTCACCCGCTGCGGGGAGGATGAGGTGTCTGCCAGGGACAGGAGGGAGGCCGGTACCTTGCCTCACCCGAGGGCACTGACTGCTCCCATCATCACTAAGGTCTCACCTTCCCTTTGCCATCGGTCCTGTGGGGAAACTCGTTTGTGGGAGTCTTACTGGGGAGATAACCAGGCTCTTTCTTTTAGGCCCTGAATCTCATTTTGTGGTTGGCCCCAGCACCGCAATGAGGTTTGGAGTCAGTGGTGTGCAGGTGGGTGTGCGCAAGGGGCAGATTTGAATTTGGGTTTCTAAAGTTTCCTTAATAGCAGCTGAGAGGCCAGGTGCATGATGATGAGTTCATCCTTACCTGGAAGGCAGCAAACGAGGCAGTCCACAAACCCATCTGAGAGGCAGAAAGCCTCCCAGCCCTGTGGTCATGGAGCTCTGCAGGGATGTGGTCTCACAGCACAGCGTGCCTCGGTTTTCCCACTGTGTGCCTAAAATCTGTGTGTGTGTGTGGGGGGGGGGGGGGTGGCTGATAACGCAGTTTGGTGTCTTTCCAAGAGCACTTTGCTGAGAAGTTGCTGCAGGAATACAAAACGTGGAATATTTCTGAGCAAAGAGAAAAGGATGAACTGGCTGGAGACAGAGCACGGGGCTGCTCCCTTATCTCACCCCAGCTTTCTCCACCACCTCGATGCAGCTTCCCCCGAGTTATATGGTCTTGGCAGGAAAGCCACGTCCTGCAGCCCAAGCGCCAGCTGCAGGAGGAAGGCAACGTGCAACTTGACGGGGGCTAAGGAAACTATAGGAAGATTAGGAAATGTGTGATGAGTTTTGATAACTGGAGGAAGCAGGTCATGTCCTGCTTTGACCAAGTTCCTCTTGGAGGTATGAAAGCAGCCTCGGCCAGTCAGGAATCAGTCACTTCTCAGAGCTCTCTGCTCCGTCTGAGGATGCTCTGGGCTGGCAGGATGAGGCTGGGGACCGTCGGAATCTTGCTAGTGCTCATCCATACAGCAGCAGCCTGTGAGTTTGGGCCAGTCCCTTACAGCATCACGGGGATCGTCTGCAGAATGACCAAGCCCGCGACATTACTGTGTAAGTGCCCACCGTGCGGGACTGCATTTTCCCCCTCTGTCAGAAGTTAGTGATGGCAGATCAGCCAGGTGAGGGGATTTCTTGCTTCCCTGACTCTTGTGGAAACTGCTCTTCTGGCAAGGTGTGTTGGTATCTGCCTGGGAGCACGTTAAACCACACCTGGACGGTGCGGATGGTACCACAGGCTGGTGGGACGGAAGGTCTGGAGCTAACCAGTGATGGAGTTCTTGCCTCACAGGCATCTTGCCTCTTGGGGATCAGTCTGCAGAAGGGGAGAAGTGAGGTTTCTCTGCTTCTTTTTCTTTTTAATTTTTCCTTCTGTTTATTGGTTGTTGCTGTTTTCTCAAGGGTTGGGGGCTTTGTGGGTGGGGGAAGAATTCATACTTCTGCAAAAGGTGGACTCAGCTCTATCCCATCCTCTCTGATGATAGCACATGCATAAGAGTGGGTATTTCTGGAAGGAAAAATTCCTACCCAAAACTTGTCCCCTGCCTAAGATATGTGCCTGAGGCTGGTACCAGCTGGATAATTTTAGGAAAATGGGTACAGAAAGTTCAGTCTCAGAAGCTTTTCTTTGGAGCCCCAGCAGCTGACTGTAATCTCTGCAAGCAGCAACAGAGCAAAGCACAAGGGTAAAGTCAATGGCTTGTGCTGTGCAAAGAGAAGAACAGCTTTGACCTTGCCAAAATCTGCCCTGATGGTACAGATGTGGCGTGTGCTTTAATCCCAGTTGCAGACCTGATTTTGCAGCCAGAAGAGACTGCACTTTGGTATTTTTGCTCTTTTCTTCCACCGACAGTGAACCAGGAAACAGCACAGGTCATTCAAGCAGCATTCATAAATGCCAAGTTCCCAAACATCACTGGGGAAAGGTCCGTGCGGCTCCTCGGCAAGGTGGCTTACGGGCTCAGCAAGTGAGTATCGCTGCGCCTCTGGGCTGGGGCACCGTGGGCTGGCGGAGGGCAGGGAATGTTGGCCTGGGAAGGGAGCTTTGGTCCAGTAATTGCTTGAGAAAGCAAAGACAGAGATGCGCTTTCTTATCTGTGCCTTTCAGACAAGTCATTTGCATGTGAAGGTTTAGGTTGTTCATGCGCTGTTTAAGAGCTTTTCCAGCTCCCTGGGAAGACAGCGAGGAAGCACAGAAGAGCAGGTCTCTGAAAACCAGGACAGGGAGTGCTGTCCCGGGGCTGCAAGGGGCTGTCCAGCTCTCAGGGCTGTTGTCGATAGATGGTGCCAAGGGCTCGTCCTGTGCTGAAACACCCGTCAGCACAGTGTGAATTGGACTTGCTTTGTGACAAGCACAGCTGGGTTTCAGTGTTACTAACAAGGGGGTTATTTGGAAATGACAAATACAATGATGCAAACACAAGGTAGATTTGACTGCTACTGAAAAAGAGAACTGCAATAAAATAGAGGTTTTTACGAAGCACATTGCTGTGCGTTTCCAGCTTCAAGCGATCCCTACGTGTGTATGGAAGTGTGTGGCAGGGGAGGAGCCGTGCACCGAGGCTGAGTGAATGCAGCCTTGCAGCTGTGTGCAACCCTTTTGCCCTGCCAGAACTCCCTAGTGCTTCCCAGAGCTGGCACAAATCCCTCAGAAACCTCAGGAGCAAACCTGTTGCACCATCATAGAAAGTGTCCACAGGACACCAACTCTTTTTTTTTTTTTTTTTTTTTTTTTTGTCATTTTTAGCATCCAGGTCAATGATTTGTCCATAGAGCAGAGTGAGGTGGAGCTCAAGGAAAATGATGCCATTGACATTGCCATTAAAAATGTGACGGCCTTCTTCAAGGGCACCCTGACCTACGGCTACGCTGGTGCCTGGTTGTGAGTACCCGGGGGCTGAGCACCACAGCCCTGGAGCCTGCCACTGCCCCCAGGCCGAGGCAGCCCACAGCATGGGTGAAGGGAGAGGGGCCGTGCTCCTCTGGCTCCCACACAAAGGGAGCCTGAGCAAGGCAGTATTCTATATGTCAGCAGTGCTGCTTACACACATTGCTCTTTTTCTCATGCTACTTTTGCCTTTCTGTCCTCACCATTGCCTCTTGCATGAGATGAAAAGGCTAAAATGTACAAGCTGACTTTTTCCCTCCCCATCATTGCTCTGTAAATGTCATCTGCATGCAGTACAAATGCTCTTAAAATGGTTTAAAGCCAGGTTATTTGAGGTGGGCTGCTGCATGCCAGGGTTTTGCACACCAAGGTACAAGGAACGATGTAAAAGGTGCTACGAAAGAAACCTGCCCTGCGGCTAGGGTGCAATCAGGAAAAGCTGCTCCCACATGCAGGTGCCGCTGATGAATGTCCTCTCTTCTGCCCTTACAGTCTACAGCTTTTTCATTCAGTTGATTTTGAAATCGAGTCTTCCATCGACCTCCAGATAAACATTAAACTGAGTAAGTAACAGCCATAGGAACCGTTGCACCTTTGTTTCCACCCAAGCCGCAGCTGGGGCTGGGACTGGCAAGCAGGGGCCGGCTCCATGCACCTCGGCGGGGACCTGGTGGCACCTGCTCTGCCACCCTGCACACCAGGCTGGAGCCAATGTGGCCCTCAAAGAGCTCATAATCCTAACAGCCCAAGAGGAGGGAGCTGGTATAGACCATTTCAGCAAGGGTCCCAGATCTTTTGGGAACCTCCAGCAGAGGTGCAGGGAGCTCTGACAGCCCTCCTGCAGCTCCAGGTCAGCGGTGTCTGCCGAGTGCACTCCTCTGTGTCTCAGGAGTACAACAGCTACTTCTTTTCTTTTTCCTTATCCCGTGCAGTGTGCCAGGAGGACCAGGTGGCTGCTGATGCTTCAGACTGCTACCTGTCGTTCCACAAACTGACACTTCACCTCCAAGGAGACAAGGAGTGAGTCTGGTCCCCTCCGGAACAGGGCCTCACGTGCCCGGCCACTGGTCCTGCTGCAGGACTGCTGGCTGTCCCTGACCATGCTCCCTGTCTCCCGCAGGCCAGGCTGGTTGAAGCAGCTCTTCACAGATTTCATCTCCTTCACTTTGAAGTTTGTTCTCAAGAGAGAGGTAATACAGAGGAAAGGCTGGTTTGTACTACGTGTCCCTCTGTTCATATATGCCTGCAAGACAGTAGCAACTTAACGACAAAAAAGGAAAAAAGGCTGTGCTGATGGCGCCGGACCCTGACTGCCAGCCCTCAGATCTCACTGCGATGTCCAGCTTTGCCTTTTCTTTCCTCTTGTAGGTGTGCAAAGAGATCAATTTTCTTGCCCAGGTGCTGGCCAATTATGTACATGACCTAGCAGGTAACTATCCTTGTTTTTCTGCTTGCTTTCTTTACATATAGCTCTTAACGTTTGAGCCCCAGCAGGGCAGTAACCACATCCACCAAAAAAATCTATTGAAAAGTCTGTATGAGATGCCAAGCTCCCAGACAACAGCAAAATAAACCTTGGTGACCTTATGCTATGATTTTCTGCATCAGGTTGATGTTCAGGGTGATTGCACTGGTTCAAAGACACGTTCTAGTTCCTAATGTATTTCTCCTTCATTATTTAATGATGAGAGATGCAGGATAGCTGCAGGACTGATGTTAGTTAGACAAGGAGCATGCTTTGGAAACTAGGGCTGAGATATTGCAGCATCTTTTATCAACCTGTGGAAGATTTTTTGACAGTTCCTAGTCCCAAATGTCACGGAAAAGGGGTAAAGTGTAAAACTGAGTGACTATGTCTGTGTCCCAGTGGAGAAACTAAACCACAGCAAGCAGTGGAAGGATCGGCACTAGCACTCAGAGGAGTGGGACCCCTCCCGTCCCATCTTTGTACAGATTCCTCTTATAAGTCCCCAGTCACCTTCTGCAGCAAGCCCTAAAAGAAAATATTGCAAGTTCTGCTTATAGTGATATTTCCAATGTGAGCTTTTTGTGTTTTATTCTGGCAGCAAATTTTGTTCGGGATGAGGATATCGGACTTGATATCTCCCTTGCATCGGATCCTTTAATAAAAGAAAATTACTTGGAATCACATCACAAGGTAAAGTAACCCAGGCTGCTCAGAGACAAAAGGTTTTCTGCTCATGGTGTTAGCTGGAGGGCTGGGAGGGACGGGCTCCTCACCGCAGACAGTGCTTCTGTGCTGCACCCAAGGGTATCTGCAGCATGGGCTGCAGCCTCACAGACAGCCAGGCAGCTTGTCCTCTGCTGTGAGTCCAGCCAGCCCTTCACCTTGTGATGACTAGCGGAAGATGAAGGTGTTGACAGGTCATGTTTCCCTGCTGCTTGTCCTTGCTTTCTTTTAAAGGGCCTTGTCATGTACAAGAACTACTCTGATGTCTTCAGTGACTCTGTTTTCTCCCCATCACTGCTCTCTGAATCCCGAATGCTCTACTTCTGGCTGTCTGAACACATCCTCAACTCTCTGGCTTCGGCAGCTTTCTTAGATGAACGCCTGGTGACGACCATCAGTGGGAAGAAGTTGCAGGTGACTTTCAGGGGTGGTTCCCTCCTTACTGTTATATAGCATTGTAATTTGGGGGGAGAGTAAAAATCCTCTAAACTTTGGTCTTTGGTGAGAGCTGGTTTCTGTGGACTGAAATCCACAGCCAGTCACTACATGTGAGCCTGATCAGAAATTGGTACCTTCTTAGCTACATGCTACGAGGTAGTGCTATCCCCTAGAGTGATAACATCAGCTGACAGAAAACTTCTTTTCTGAGTTGTCAAGTGACATGAATTTATGTAGGAGTACTGAGGTGGAAAGGGGGTGAATTCAGGAGAAACCATTCCTCCGAACATGCTGCAAGCCACACATCCATGCTCTGCCCCATCCAGGCTGGACTGGGGCTAACCATAACCACCTCTTACATTTTTTTACAACCTGTTTCTGATTTGTTTCTGAAGGAGCTGTTTGAAATTGAAGACACTGAAGTGCAGCAGAAGACGGTGCAGTTGGTAACTTTTGATTCTATTCAGAGCATTTTGTCAAACAAAGAACTTTTCAAATTGATTCATTTAAACTGTGACATCTCACGTCCTTCCCTCAACAACTTAAGAGTCTTGGCTGATGGTGAAACGAGGGGTTGAAGGAGAAGTTGTGGTGCTTTTGGAGGATTTTTCCACCCTCCATGTTGACACAGCTTCACTGAAACCCATCTGAGCCGTTGGGCTTAGAGCAAGTGGAGGAGGAGTTGGGAACTTTAAAGTGGATGTAGATGTGTGGCGAGGTTTTATGAAATTGGGAAGCAGCATGGCAAAAACCTTACTCTTCTCTTGCTCTTTATTTGACCAGATTTTTCAAGGCACCTCCTATAATGATTCTGTGGCCAAAGTGTGGAGTCTCACCCATCCCGAAATCTCTCTTCAGCCTGAAGGGACAGTTGTGAAGTCCTTGGTAGCAGTGGAGATCAATATCTTTCCCCCAGGAGAAGAGTCTCTGATGGTTCTGTACATGGAGAAGGTCTGTCCTTGCTTCTCCTGACTGTGAAGACCTTTGGACAAGCTCTGCCCTGAGTCTGTACCGCTCTGGGTGCTTGGGGACAGTAACAACTAGGAACACTTTGGGAAGGGTTTGGTGGCTAAATCATGGGAAGTGGAGAAGGCGTATCAATTTCCTTCAGCACAATGGTCTCTTCCTATGCCATTTGGGGCTGGGAATGATGATAGTGACCCTGTTGGCTCAACATCTCTATCAGACCAGCCCGCTGTTGGTATGAAAGGTGGTAAGTGCAGCACCACAAAGCCAGGGTGAGTCCCTGTTAAACACCACATCGGACGCGGTGAAACTCCTTTAACTGTGGTATTTTAGGAGAGAATGGAAGCACCATGGGAATGTATCTTTTCTGAAATCTCCTAGTTTTCCAATTCTAGCTCTAACCCCTGCTAGATGATGGTTGCCTCTGAAAGAGAAAGTACAGCTGTGAAGAATTCAAAGCTTTTCCTCTGTGTGCCTGTGTGAAAGTTGCTGGTTACACTGTTTTACTCCAAACTGCTTTATACTGAATACAAGGAGGTAGCAAAAAAATGCCAACACCCTTGGTGTAATTGTAATGTGACAATAAGACAGTATGCTTGTGCAGCCTTGTAATTATGGTCTGGTATGGGCACTAAATGCTGCAAAAGAGCAAATCACTGTCTGAGGGTAGACCAGACTTTTTGAGGAGTTGAGGCATACAAATGGAGAAGGAAAGCATAGACCTCCCCTGGTAATATCTGGAGGTGAAGCCAGAAGGATGTTAAACTCTGTCTTATAGCAAGTAAACCAGAGGATTTCCAGATAAGACCTCTCAGAGGCAAGTGGAGCTACATCTAAACTTAACTGTTCATCTTTGTGCAGGAAATCACGGTCACTATACAAGCTGCCTATTCAGAAAAGAAACTCATTTTGCGCCCTTTGGATTCCAGGTCAGTATTGAGGTTTCCTGAGTGTTCCATTGCTCCTTTTAGCCTGTGTCTGAAAGCAGCACAAAAACATTTCTCAGCTTTTATTGACTTTTTTTTTTTTTTTTTTTTTTTTCTTCCCTTTTTTCCTCCCCTTCAGGACAGAGTTTAAAGTCTTTAAATGCACAGCTGATCCAAGTGAGGTAAGTCCTAAGCAAGTATTCTTTAGGCCATTTGCTGCTAAACTACAGCTTGACTTTTTTTTTTTTTTTTTTTTTTTTTTTTTGTATCAATTGTATGACTTTCAGAATGAGCAGCCCATAAGAAACTTCCTGCAGAAAATGATCTCAGTTGTCGGGATCCCAGAAGTGATTTCAAGTGAGTTTTCCCTTCAAGGAAGTGCCAACATACTTTGTAAAGCATCTATCACCAGATCTTCTAAACCCGTGTACTGAAAAAGTACAGTAATAATCCTCACAGCCTGGGGTGCTTGAGGAACATTTCACATCAATGGTGCAAGTTTCTGTTACACTCACGTGGGAAATAGGAAAAGTTTCACATTTGTAAATGGCAGGGATACTGGAAAATTAGTTTTCCATCAGGCTGAAGGTCATGGGGCGATGGGGCACAATTAACTTTTGGCAACAGGTAGATGAGGTCACAGTACATGATGAGCAGCAAGCCAGGAGAGCCATAACCGTAACTGGATGGTTTTACTGATTCCATAGGGATTGAACCAGCTTTGACCTCACTGATGAACAGCAAAGGGCTTCATTTATTTGAGATCAGAAATCCTGAGATCATCACAAGAAAGGTAAGCAGAGTTCAGAAACACCTGGCTCTTTAACCCTTCATGGGAGTGTGGTAGTAATATTATAATACTAATACGTGGAATACTTATATAATACTTTTTTCTCCCCCCTTTTTTAGGGATACCTAATTGTACAACTTGACTTTAGCTTCCCAAATCATTTGCTGCTTGACTTTCTCCAGCAAAGATTTTAGAACTGGTTTCTTCTTGAAGGAGTGTAGGAAACTGTGTACAAACAGCAATTGCGTGTGAAATGAGTAAAAGACAATCTGCCTTAAATCAGCTTCTGCTGATTTTTTTTTTTATTTTCCCAAGAAATGCTCCAGTTTGTGTGTAATTGCATATCCACTAAGCAAAGATCTTGAAGTCTGCACCTCCACACATGCTACTGTTTCAGGATCTTTAAAGGAGATCCTGAAGAGTTTACAAATAAGGGTTGAATTTTTAAAGGTCATTGGCACTGGGGTAGCACTCAGAGAAGACAGCAGAAACAGGCTTTACTAATCATTTGGTATCTCTCTTCTTACATTTTTGGAAACCTAGCACCTTTTGCGCTGATTCATGAGCCAAAGAGTTCATGATTTTGGCATGCTTCAGTCATTCACATGACATTACCAAACTGTAAGTAAGCTCAGAAGCAGTGACATTACAGCGGTATAGCTGAAGACAGTGGAATGTGAATTTGGAGAGCAGTTTAATAAGAGATCTCATGTCCTGGCTACTTTCTTTACAGAGTCCAAAACATGATGTAGAGCTCTGGGCAAATTATGTTCATGTTATGGGGGTACTGGCCAAGCAAAATTAACAAAAGTAATAAAAATGGTAAGGAAACCAAAGAGATTATAAGAGAAAGTATAAATATCTATTCAGACAGCAGGTTTCTGTTTCTTTCTACTACAATACAATGATTAATCTGAAGTGGCTCACTTATTTTCCTGTACCAATTCATGCTTCCTTTCTTTAAAATTCATCTTATTATTTGGAAGACAGCTCAAATGACAAATATAAGAATGTAATGATTATGTTAACAAAGGCAGAGAATGACATTCTCTTGTTCCAGCCTGGTGTGGAAAAGGAGGCCAGGACATCTTCCTTGTACCAATTTTATAGTTTGGTCCATGGCACCCAAAGGAGGTTATCATAGAATAATCATATCATATCATATCATAGAACAGCTTGGGTTGGAAGGGACCTTAATGACCATCCACTTCCAACCACCCTGACATGGGCCAGGATGCCATGCACTAGATCAGGTTGCCCAGTGCCTCGTCCAACCTGGCCTTGGAAATCTCCAGGGATGGGGCATCCACAGCTTCTCTAGGCAGCCTGTGCCAGTGCCTCATCACCCTCTGAATGAAGAATTTCCTCCTAACATCTAATCTAAACCTCCTCTCTCTTAGTTTAAAACCATTCCCCTTTGTTCTATTGTTATCTTACTCCAAGATCAGATGGAGCACTGGGCCTCAAACAGCTGTGTCCACAACAGGAGCTGAGAGGTGTGAAAGGTGTGACACTGTGGTGTGGCAAATGGTGGCCTTGAAGGTTCCCCAGTGAGACAGGGAACAAGGTAAAGGATGTTGATTTTGCAGGTTTTAGCTAATACAGCTGTATGTTGTATACCAACCACAAGGACAGGACCGAGACAGGGAGAGTATGCTCTCAGGATGACCCTAAAGACAAGGGAGGGAAAGGCTGCATGTACACAGGTAATAGAACCGGCAAGAACTGGATTGGACTGTTGAAGTCTGTCAAAGAAAGGAAGGGTCAGAAGTTCAGCAGCGAGGAAGATTTCTGGCCTTCATCAAAAGACCACCAGAGTATGCCGGACGACCACCCAAGGACTCTACGCATATGCGAACAGGGGCAGGAAGCTATGTTAATAAGTCTGTGGGGACCTGATGAATATGCAAGAGACAGAAAATGAAATGAAATGAAACAAAATGAAATGAACATGTATATATGCCATTGACATAAGCATGCTGCCAGTAACTCTGTGTGTGTTAGACAGAGCGATCTGCCACACACCTGGTGCTGTAATAAAGAATACCTGCTTAACAACCTTCGTTATTGAGTTTTCAATGAGTCACCAGTAGAGGTGGCAACTTTCCACCTCCCTGCACCCTGCCCACTGCCTCCGCCGTCAGGTTTGGTACTGGCCAAAGGCTCGTGGTCCGTGCTCCCTCCTGCTGGAAAGCTTTCCAGAGGTGAGGTTTTCCCACTCTCCATGACCACGGGGAAAAAAATTCTGACGAGCTGGAGCCATCTGCTCTTCTTGAATGACAACCCATTAGAGTGACAAGTGAAAGTGACAAAAAGAAATGGCTGAAAAGGCACTTTTTTTTTTTTTTTTTTTTGGCAGTGGAGGTGCCTCGCCAGCCGGGGACATGGGGTGCGAGGGCTGAGCCAAAACAGCCACCCTGTGCAGGCACTCCACCGTTGAGGGAAGGAACCCGAGGCAGCCAGCCCTCTCTCCCACTGCCTCCAGCACAGGGTGGTCGCCGGTGAGACTGAGGCCCCTCGCCGCCAGCCCCTCCACAAAATGGCGGCCCGCCGCCGCCGGGTGGTGAGGAACCCCCGCGGGCCGGCCGCGAGGGCTGTGCCGAGAGCCGCGCGTCGCCGGGGCCGGGCCTGGCGTGGAGCCGCAGCATCGGCCCCACGTGCTTTCCTGGAAAAGCCGCTTCCCCGCAGCGCGGCGGTTTCGCTTTCGGGGCGGCCGCAGCGGGGCAGCCCAGAGCTCACGCCGCGATGCGAGCGAGCCGGGCAGGGCAGGCGGCGGGGTGAGTGCTGCGGGAGGGCTGCCCCGGGAGGGAGAGGGGGGCTCGCTGGGGTGTCACCGCTGTGCTCTCCCTTCCTCATCCCTGTGTGGGGTCCTGGGTGCGGTATCCCCTCCCCTCGTGTGCGGCAGCATCGTGGCACGGATGCGAGGGCGGAGGTGTCGTGCTTGGTGGGTACCCGTGGCTTCAAGTTGGGGAATGGCGAGGGGCTGGCGCCCACCGCGGCTTCCAGCTCGGCTCCTCGCTGTGTTGGTGGCACATGGACTATCCGGAACAGGGGCGAGTGTCGGGGCACGCACGTCCTCCGGTAACTCCTCTCCCTTTGTCCTGCGCAGCATTGTCCGTGACTGGACAGGTGTTGGGGCAGAGCCCCTGGCCGGTGGCTGCGGGGAGCCCAGTGCAGCCCCAGCTCGTTCCTGGTGGTCTGGGGGCTTGGGGTCCTGGGCTGGCCCCTTGCTTTCCCCTCTCCAAACCTGAAGTCAGACCTGCTGCTAGAAGCGGCTTTTGTGCTCAGGTCCTCCCAACCCATTTGGGTCAAGCTTGCTTTCTTGGTATGCATTGTGAGGAAACGTGTGTCAGAAGGCGACTCATTCTATAAGTACTAAAAGCAGTTATTGCAAGCCAGAGCAATGAATCAGAGTCAGAGAAGCACGAGATGAGGGATTTTCGAGCACGTAACTGCCGGCTTGCAGGAAGGTTTGGTCCCCTTGTACTGCCAGACTGCTCTGCATGTTGATAGTCCCGCAGTAACTTCTGTCCTGGCTGACAACAGTCGGGATTTCGTGGGAATTGCTGTGTTGGGCAGAGAAGGGAGATGGGGCTGTGCACTACCCATCGCTTCCCCTGCTGCTCCTTGGCTCAGGCGCCTGCTCCCCTCCAGCGCCCTGTGAGGGCATGTCTGCTGCCACACTGTGCTCGAGGCATGGCATCCAGAACAAGCCTTCATGTCCCGAGTTGCAGGTGTTGCTGAATCTGTGTTGTTGCTTTTTTTTTTTTTTTTTTTTTTTTTTTTTTTTTCCCCTAATAAGTGTACTTGAGATAGCGTTGTGTGCCACCTTGCCTCGTCTAGGACTCTGCTGCGGACTGCATCTGGTTTTCCATGGTAGTTTCTCAAGGCCCAGGCAGGCTGGCTTTCCCTGGCAAACAGGGATTTTAATAGTACCTTGTTTGTCACCATATATGTGGCCAGGTCTGTATCTCTCTGTGCACACACAGAAACATGGAATTTTTCTTCAACTCATCCATTCTCATATTATATTCTCACTTAAACTTGGTCCAAAGGAAATACAGGTCATTTTTTTTTTTTCTATTAGGTACGATGCAAAAGTTAAATATTTTTCCTTTTGCCAGAATAATCAGACCTATTCACTTAAATAAAAATATCTCTGTTGCAAGAGCCTTAACCAAACCAAGTAAGAGCTTACTCCAGTGAGAATGTTTGCCCTCAAATCCGATTTATTTAGAGCAATCCCTAAATATTTTACCTAAATTATCGTCCAGCTGTAGATTTTAGAATAGGATAACAATCCTCGGTTGTTTTTGTTGGGTATTTTTGCATCATCGTTTTTTTTTTTTTTTTTTTTTTTTTTTTTTAATTATTATTATTTTACAGTTGAGAAGAGGTGGGGTTGGGGAATTCCTGGTTCTTTTTACTTTCATTTTGTACTTTGTCTTTTACTCACTAAGTTCCAAAAGACACTGAAAAGCATTGTGCGTTGTGAGAGTAGTGAATTCAAGGCAGTGGATGTTGTCCCCCAGCTCCCTTGTTTTTTTGACTCCCCCTTGATTTTCAGTGACACTGCTCCATTTCTGGGCTTTTGGTAAGTAGCACATGCTTCTCGGAGCACACTAGTTAGTAGATTTGCAACAGGGAGCTTCACATTTCAGTTTTATTTTTCATATCTGGGAATGGTGTGAATGCCAAGGTGCGTGTGGGGGGTATTTTTGCATTGTGTTTTAGTGGGGTTTCTGCTGATGCATTGTTTTCTGGCTCTCGGGAGGATAGTTTTGTACTTCATATCGAGCTGAGAGGCATTTTACTGTAGGTTGCTGCCCATCATTTCTGGTGGTCTGGTGATAGTAGTAGAGCTGTGTGGTATAGTTTTGGCTTTCATCTAACTTTGCAGGGTTGTTTGGTCCTTCAGTATGAGCTTATCATTAATTCATGTGTCTGCTCTTTGCCTGAATGACTTACGGTTGTTATTAGTGTTAAGGTCTGATTTTTTTATTTTTATTTTTAATATGGTGTTATTAAGCAGATAGTTTTCTATCGTATTGGGAATAAAGTCAGGGCATTGCTGTCTACAGATTTCTAGTTTTTGGGCAGAGATCGCGTAAAATGACAGTCACTAGTGTTAACTGGTCAGGCTACTGGATTTAAAGTTTGCTGTGCAAGAAGTCCTGTCGTTTTGCAGTTTGTTTCAAGTTTCAAATGGCAATTAAAATTTGAAACATTTATATTTTGTCTTTTTAAGCTTCCCAGTTGAGACATGGCTTCCTTTGTATGTTTTAAGTGATAGGAATAGTGTTCTTTGTATAACTGATAGTGTAAAATAAGTTTTGTAGTAAAACATTTCAAATGAAAACTTGCAGAGTTATTTCTAGTAAGATTCACAGTTCTTCCATTTTTGGCATCACAGAAATAGTCCAGGGAGAATGCTGATTCTAGCTAAGCTCAAATTTCTTGCCATTTCATCGGGATTTTTTTTTTCTGTTTTCATTAGAATATAGAGTATTTTTTACAAAATGGGACATTTCCCCCCATTTTGATGGATCCCAGAGCCTCCTCACATTCTATGTAACGCATCTCGAAAGCATGACCTGGAATGGGAACCCAGATAGTCTTTTTTTTTCAGTGGTACTGCATTATCCCATTTTACGAGGATATGCACAATAGCCAACCAGTGTCGCAGTTGTGACTTGAAGAGTCAGAGATTAGTAAAAGAGCATGCAGTATCATCAGCTTTGCTCTTACCAGGTGTCTGCTTGGCTTTCAGAGCACATGGATGGAAGAGACCAGCTAGACCTTTCCCACTCTCTTAAACTTGAGTGGGACTAATGGCTTGAGCAGTTTGATCTCACGTGTGCCAGCCTGGAGCCCTGATCTTTGCTCTTGGGTGTGCGCCATGCCCAGCAGCAAGCCGGGAGGTGATGTTCTCCCCGTGCCACGTCCCCAGGGAGCAGCAGGGCTCTGCTGTGAGCTCGCTCTGGCACCAGCATAACTCCCTGATGAGTTCAGTTCTCCTTGATGGAAAGAGAGGAGACTCTCCCACCAGAGTAGAGTGCCTTTCTGTCTTCCACTTCTCTTTGAGTTCCCTGCTCTGATTAACAAAAATCTCACACTTTCCTCCTTTGCTGGGTCAAGAATGGAAAAAATAAACAGCCTGAAAGCCTGTGGCTTACATTTAATGAAGATACTAGCATGATCAGAGTGGAGGGCTGAACACTGGCTAAGGTGGGCTCCCCAGAATGGCTCCCACCTGGTGGTGGTGAGGTGGCTGCTTGCTGTTGGGTTGGGAAGGTGGTTGCTGAAGAAGCGACACCGGGGAATGGCATCGCATGCACTGTGTTGGGTTGATGAGGAAAATATTCCACCCAACAAAATGCTTCTGCTCAACAGTGTTACCAGCTCTTTGCCTTTGTGCTGAACTAGGTTGGCCACTGTCCCATCCCCACTCCTCTGCATACCCACTTAAACTCAGACCTCCTGGGACACACCGCTGCTTGGTTTTGGGGCCTTCCCTCAAACCCAGATTTTTGCATGTGCAGAGTAGAAGGCAGAAGGAGGATGCTCATCTTAGGGCTGTAGGTACCCAAAATCTGATGCTAAACCATGTCAGTGGCTAGAAGCTGGAGCTCTTTGACTCACTTTCTTTGTTTTGCTATCACCCTCCTTTACCACCATGCCCTCAGCCCAGAAACAGAACAGTTGCAAATGCAGGCTCCCTGGGGCTCGCGGGAGATCTGGGGCTCCTTGCACAAGGGACATCTGTCAGTGTGGTGGTGCGAGACTGGAAATGGGCCAGTGTCTCATTTGCCATGACCCAGAGGGCGTTCCAGCAACAGGGAGTATTCTTCCCACACCAAACATATTAATGTGCAGCAGTCTCAGACCTGAAGGGACTATCCCTTCCAGATGCAAGCCAGGGAGTCAGCAGGGCTTCTGTTTCTCAGCTATTCTGCAAAGATGGTGATGGTAGTTGCAGTTGGAGCTGGCTTTAGACATCAGTGTAGGCAGCTTTCCCGGCAGCAGGTTGCTGGGCATAGTGCAGTGGCACGGTCCTGAAGGTGCCTTAGCCTGTGCCAGGGTGTTTGGAGGCATGCAGATGGTAATCTCTTTCTGCATTCCTTTCCCTGCAGTTGCAGTGGCTGGACTTCAGCCAGTGCCATCCCCAGTGCAGGGAGAAACAGCTCCCTTTGCTGGCTCTGCTGAGAGGCCTGGGGATGGCACAGGAGATGGTTTCAGCCCCCTGCACCTGGAATGCTCTTGAGAGAGCTGTGTAGCCTCAGGAAATCGGCTTTTCACAAGCTTTCTGGTGTGACTGCCTGACTTGAGCAGGCTGTTGCTGCTCTGCATTGCCTTCTGTGGAGGGGGCTGACAGCAGCAGGTTGACAGAGATGACCAGCTCCAGTCAGACAGTGACATCAGGAAAGCTGTGATTCCCTTGAAATGTTCCTGTAAAGCCTGTCTGCTTCACTTGCATCTTGCACAAAACCGAGTCCTGTGTTTTTGTCATACCAGTAGTAGATCCTCAAATGTTCAGACGTCGTGGTCACTGTGGGTTTGGGTTGAGGTTGCAACCCAGAGTTGGAAAGCTCCGCAGCTGATCCCAGGATCAAAGACAGACTTCCTAGATTTGTGACCTGTGTGATTGTCTGTGCCTTTTCATTTCTACCAACTGCCCTGTTGTTATTTCTCCTAGGCATCCAAACCAAGTCAGGCACATGCCATGCAGTGGGGTGATGCTGTGTGCTGAAACCCTGCCACTAGCAGATCACTCCTTTGGCATGATATGAAGCAGAAACCACCTTTGTGTTTGAATATGCTGCTGGACTGCACATAGGACAACTGGAAGGAGGCTGACCACACAGCAATGCAGGTAGGAGAATGGTTATGCGTGGCTTTGCTGTTGGAAGGAAGTGGAAGAGGTTGGTGACATTGTCACCAAAGCAGAAATGTTGTTTATCTCCACAAAATGAGTAGCAAGAATGGCTTCCTGAGCCCTATGTGCTAGGAGATGTCTGGCTCTTAGAGTCAGATCACTGCATCAATACAAATATCAATGGAGCTTCTCCCTGGCTGCCTCCAGAGAGACTGACTCTTGTTATTTTCCCCTCACCCTTGCAGTACCGCATTGTGCAGGCAAACACTGCAGCCCTTGCACTGCCTCATGTCTGGGCTCGGATTTGCCACATGACACCACCAGGGTAAGGCAGATAAGAAACCCTAGGTGGACCAAGGGGGTAGATAGAGCCAGCAAGGGCCATGCTAGCTGAATAACAGCAGAACTGTGTAGGTGAGCGTCTCTTGTTCCCATGCCCATCACTACCTTTTCTGGTTTCATCCCCCTAGCCCCTACTCCAGAATGATGATCTCAATCTGGAAGCAGCCATAGCAAGCATCCGCCCACAGCTGGTGGAGTTCCTCAGTCACCATCAGGACTGGTTGCTCACGACCTCCCAGCACTTCCTCCCAGGGGCCACGCTGAGGGGCTTGGATGGCATCACCGACCACAGAGAAAAAGTCTCAGAGCTCCTTGACCTGCTGGAGAAAGCTGGCCCTGCCACCTGGAAACAGTTTGCACAGCACCTCTGCATGGATTGCGACCTCCCAATGGAGCTAGAGATACTGCTTATGAGTTCTGCAGGAGAAGGTAATGGTTCTCAGGCCAGCTTTCTTTGACTGTCTTCAGTCAGAAACAGCACCTTGGCCCCCTGAAGCCACCAGCCAAGGCTAGACAGTGATACTGCCAATGCCCTTGCTATGCACTCAGTGCTTCATCAGTGAGAGGTGACAGTCCGCTCTGTGCTGCCCAGGCAGCTAGAAGCAAGCCCAAGCCACTTGGTGAAAAACTATCTTTCCTTCTGTTTTACACCCTAATCTCTGGAATAAGATCTGTATAATAAATATACATCTGTATAATAAATATATTCTCTGGAATTAATATTCAAAGAATATTTATTGCGAGGAAACAACAGTAGTTCACATTTTCAGATGTGCTTTTTCACCACTGCTACACCTTGCTGGTGTTGGTGGGGACTTTCTCAGCCTAACCTGAAAATGAATGAGTTGCTTGCCCCACCACCAGCAGCACCTTGCTTTGAAGGCCCCTCTGCCCACTGCAGAATGCTGGCAGTGAATTGGGCTTTTGCAAAATGGGCATTAGAGCAAAAGAGAAGTCCTAGAGAATGGGGTTCACTTTATGTGTTCACTCTTGTGTGTCCTCATCCTGCTGGGTGCTGGTAGCCAGTTGAAGAGGCTGGCTGTGGTCACTCTTTCAATAACAATCATCCTGATGTGAGTCGGCTTATTGAAGCGTTGAAAGGATCTTGTGTACATCTTCAGTGTGTGCGCCTGTTTGCAGCCTTGTTCTTTGTTGCTTTGTGCTGATGCTGGAGATAGAAATCAGAATCATGGAATGGCTTGAGTTGGAAGGGATCTTTGAAGTCCACCCAGTTCCAAACCCCTGCCATGGGCAGGGACACCACCCACTAGATCACGTTGCCCAGGGCCTTTTCCAATCTGGCCTTGGAAATCTCCAGGGATGGGGCATCCACAGCTTCCCTAGGCAACTTGTGCCAGTGCCTCACCACCCTCTGAGTGAAGAATTTCCGCCTAACATCTAATCTCAATCTCCTCTCTTAGTTTAAAACCATTCCCCCTTGTTCTAGCATAACCTGCCCAAGCAAATAGTTGCTTTCCATCTTTTTTATAAGCCCCCTTTCAGTATTGAAAAGCCACAATGAGGTTTCCCTGGAGCCTTCTCCAGGCTGAATAGCCCCAGCTCCCTCAGGCTTTCTTCATAGGAGAGCTGCTCCAGCCCCTTGATCATCTTTGTAGCCCACCTCTGCACCTGCTCTAACAGCCCCACATTCTTCTTGTGCTGGGGGCTCCAGACCTGGACGCAGTACTCCAGGTGGGGCCTCACAAGGGCAGAACAGAGGGGGACAATCACCTCCCTCCCCTGCTGACCACTCCTGTTGATGCAGCCCAGGATGCAGTTGGCCTTCTGGGCTGCAAGCATGCACTGCTGGCTCATGTTGAGCTTTTCGTCCACTAAAACCCCCAAGTCCTTCTCTGCAGGGCTGCTCTCAATGAGTTCTTCTCTCAGCCTGTCCTCATGTCTGGGACTGCCCCCACCCAGGTGCAGCACCTTGCTCTCGGACTTGTTGAACCGAAATACCAGAGTACTGGCCTGCGCTCCCAGTTGGGAAATGCTGGAAATGACAGTGAAAGGAGCTTATGTACAAAGGCTTCCCATCTGATTTTTGGGGAGCCATGCTTCAAGACGTGATTTTGTCTGAACTGGTGGTATGCAGACTCCTGCTTAGTTTGAGCAAGATCTCCCTCTGAAGTCTTGTCATTGTATTCTGTGGGGCTGCAGATGCTGAGTGGAGGTTCCTGGCAGCTTGAACCTCCCTCTTGCAATACACATCTGTGTGCTGCTGTGTAGTGAGGCAGAAAGGGGTCCTTGGCTAGGCTGCCAGCTGACTTTGCTGAGGGTTTCATTGCAGAAACACACCCTTTGCAGGACCAGGGCTGAGTAGGGCTTCCATTTTTGGCTGCAGTGTGGATTTAGATCAGCCAAAGATGCTCACACTCTGCGTTTGCATGTATCATACAGAAGAGTTGTTTCACACCTCCCTAGAAAGCAAAGGCTAACTGTATTTTGGGGCAAACTGTGAGAAGATCACATAGGAAGCCTGAAACCTGGCTGTGTTGCATCAGCCTTTATGCTGAGTCTTGTTATAAACCACTCTATGTGTTGCAAGCTGTTTGATTTCATCTGGTCAGCAGCACCCCATATTTCAAAAGCAGGATGCTGACAATAACTATGTTTAATTTCCAATTCAACTCCTTTAGGTAACTTGAGCCAGAAACAAGAAGCATGCATAGATGTGAGTGCCTGGTCTTCTGTGCCAAAAGGTAAGGCTGCAACAAACCACAGCACTGGCAAGGTGTGGGGAAACCACTGCAACTTCAGGTTTGATTTTTCTTGTTTTATTGCTTTTCAGATGAGCCTCCCCTGTTTCATTTTCTTTCCCCGTGTTTCAGAAAAGCCTTTTTAGCACTGACTCTGCTAAGGAACCCACTCAGTTTCTCTAGCTGGGGGAATCTCCCTCTCACCCTGCAAAATCCCTACCTTGTGCTCCTATACTGTGGTTGGCTCAGTGGTAGGTGGAGGAAGCTGGTTTGGCTTTTAAAGAAAGATCAGACAGACAATCTGGAGTTGATCCATCAGAAACCATTCTAGGAGTGTGAGTATCCAAGCTTAAAAGAACAGGTAGTAGTACTAGGGCTTGTTTCAGGGATGAACTTAGTACTTCTAACTTGTAGCCTTAGTACTTAGCCTTCTAACTCCGCAGATAATGAAATGAGGGATTGGTTTTCAAGATCCCTCCTCTTCCCCTAGTGCTTTACAGTGACATCAGTCACTGAATGTCAGACAAAAGCAATGTGAAGATGCTGAAGGTATGGGCCACTATGGAGTGATGTCCCTGGTCCTTCATTTAACAGCTACTGGAAGAACTGGAGGCTGCTAAATTCTGAGTTGCCACCTCAGTCACCAGTAGTTCAGCTTCCAGAAATGAAAGACCAGTCCGGGCCCTCACCAAATGAAGAATCTCACAGAAGAGAGACAGAAAGGATGTTATTCTAACATCCAGGTTTCCAAGCGGTTAAATGGAGGAGACTGCAGCAAAAAGAACCCAGGTCATCCACGGATTCACATTTATACAGAAAGCTGCCATCAGGTTGCTCTGATCTGAAAAGTGTGTTGGGAGAAAACAAAGCAGCAGGAAATGAAGCTTTGTATTCTGCAAGCTGCAGTGCAGAGAAGCCGCTGAGCCATCACCCTGGCAATGCAGAGAGCAAGGTGCAAGCCTTGGGTCCTCTAGAGGTGCTTAACATTGGTGTCAGGGAGTGCAGGTTTGGTGCTAGATTGCCCACTGATGAAAAATAGGCAGTTTGAAGGAAAAAATGCTCTTAGTTTTGCAGGGAATGCTCCTATTCCTGCTGTGTGAATTTGGGCGCTCACACTCACAGCAGCAGGAACTTCTTGCAGAGCTGGCTGTGTTTCTTGCTGAGGTTTGCCAGTGTTCTCAGTACTTTATAACTTGTGTTTGCATCTTGCATTTCCTGCTCCTGGCCAGAGGTAGACTTCCTGAGCAGTGATCACTTCCTGGCTTGTCCAACTCTGCAGGCATTACTGATTTTAATCCTTATCTCCCAACCTACCCTTTGCAATTCCAACCATTCGTATGGTCACAGAGATGTTTGTGCCTCTCCTTTTTATAGGCTGTTGATCTCAGCAGTTGCTGGTGGAATAGGAATCTGAAAATAGTGCTGAAAGGTACTGGGGCTAATTAAGAAAAGTAGGATTTATGCCTCTCTCAGCTCTCCACATTCTCTGCATCTGAGAGAGCAACATAAACAATGAGAATTAATAAACAGCCCAGGAAATCTGTGGGCTGTGAGTTGTCCAGAAATAACTCTTCCCTTGGGATAACAGAGCTATTTCTGTGCATTCCTGCATTCAAAGCAGATGCATCTCCCAGCTTATGAAAAAACTCGCCAGTGAGGTTGGTGTGGTCAGCCTTGGGAAATGCCAGGCAGCTTTTCACGACAACTCCTTCCCCCAGTGCTCCCTGGCCAGCTGAGATCATGGATGCTGATCTGACGGCTGACTATACTCACAGGAAGCTTTGTGTGGAGATGTCTTAGTCATTGATATTTCCTGTTCCTGCTTTCTTTCAGGTCCATCATGCGGGCTCTAGGTGGACTTGAATCCTGATGAGGGTGGACTTAAATCCTGATGAAACTGGGCTGTGGGCTTTGCTGCAGTGTGTAGCTGGGATTTGTGGTACCTCCACTTGTTATATTGGAATGGTTTACCCAGGGAAGTGGTATAGTCACCATCCCTAGGAATGTTTAAGGGAAGGTTGGACCTGGTGCTTAGGGACATGGATTAGTGGGTGACATTGGTTGTAGGGTAATGGTTAGACCAGATGATCTTGAAAGTCTTTTCCAACAATAATGATTCTATAATCTACAATCTCTGACTCAAATCTGCCAGGCTTCTTCCATATGCTCAGAATCACTTCCTCCATGCCCTATGTAACTTTCCAGCGCTCATGGTGTAAATCTTTAATTAGGCTGTCTGCAGACCTTAATGTTTTATCTACTTCTGTGTCCTACCCTGAACCCAGAATTGAATGCACCGTTTTTTTTTTTTGTTTGTTTTTCTTTTGTTTTTCTTTTTTTTTTCTTTTTCATTACAGCAGCTGTGATGCCAATAGGGTCGCGTCCTAGGAAGCTTTTTGACAGGTTGTTATGATACTTCTTAGCTAAGGTTCTGGTGTGGTTTAGCACTTACACATCTCAGCAAATGGGAATTGATCTAAACATCATTTACTAAACCTAACACATCTTGCAAAATATGCCTTTTAAAATGCACATTGTTTCCTGTTGAACTTCAAAGTCAAGTTTCCCCAAGCAGCTTGTACACTGCCTCTCCTTATTTCTGATGTCCCAGCTGTAGTTAACTGAGAACGATAAGATTTGATTATTAACTGCTCTGTGAAGTGCAGTCAATGTTCCAGTGTCAGATAAATGTTGAACCCTACCACACTGTGGTAGGCAAGATTGATGTTATCCACTGGGAAAGCCTATATAGACTGAAGTGTCAGAATGAATTGCCTAGAGAGCTCAGGGGGCTCCATTTCTAAAGGTCAATAAACCAGCACAGACCCCTACGTCACCCCTGAGAGCTGTAGAGTATTCAGGCTTGGACAAGGGGATGGTTTAGCCTCTTGGGGACCAGCCCAAGCTGATTTTCTATAGCTAGATGCATTTACTTCAACAATTGCAAAAACTGTTTTGCAAACTCAGCCTGAAGTGCAAATAGTTTTTTTTCTCTGTTTTTTTTTTTTTTTTTTTTTTTTCCAGCTTCCTGAATGCTTTGCTGGAGTGTCTTGCCCAGCTCTAAATGAGTTAACATTGGAAGTGCTGTTTTGACATGTTTCTGACTTTTCACATTTCAGGGTTTGCTCGCCGCCGACGTAGCAGCAGCTCTATCAGTGACAAGGATGCTAAACAGAAACGCCTGGGTATGTAGACAGAAGTAAAACAATGGTGTGGTTCCCTCCAAGGAAGAACCTGTTTAACTTCTTTGCAAAAGCACTCAAAAAATCAACTTTCTGCACTGAGCGAAACTTTTGTTTAGTGGCTGCATAAACTCAATGCAACAGGCTGTAAGATAATATGGACAGTGGGACCTAGCAAATAACAAGAAACATCCATGTCCATTTCAGAGATGTATTAAATCTACCTGAGGAGAGTCTAAGGGTATGGCATGTGCCATCTCCCTTAAAGCTTGATATGCCTATAAAGTGTTCAGCTGTTGGTCATCTCTTTATTATTATTTTTAAGCCAAATCAGGAGACATAGTTTAATTTAAATACAATTTAAATCCCATGGTTTGTCTAGCATGTTAAAAATGTGTATGGTTTCAGCTTACCCTAAAATAGAGAAGTAACTGAATAGATGAGTAATGACAAGATCAAGTCAGAGTAATTCCAGAAAAGACTGAGAGGTCTGAGCAGGCCTCAGGGCTGTATAAGCTGGTGTCTACATCATTTCCTTCATCATCTGCCACTTTTCACCCTTTTCTACCTCTGCCCTTAGCCTTTCACACCCAGGTCCAGGTGTCTGGTAGGGGAACACCAGGAGCATGGCAAAGCTGGCAGCTGATAGGAGGAACCTTTGTTGTAAATGTCCTGGTCAGCCCTCATAGCCCCTCATAGACAGTATTTGACCAAAAGCTTTCTTGTAGGAAATTCTCAATGAGAAGGTGCTCCCAGGAGAGCAACAGATCTTATCTGTCCACAAAACTCAGCAGTGAAAGCCTTTTTTCTCAGAAGGTGCTTGAACACCCTTAATTATCACCACTGCCCCTTCTAACAAAGAGATGCTGATAACATTGTGGTCACAGATTCCCACTGTTACCAGCTAGCTAGCCTTTTGAGGCTAGGTTTCTCACACTGGACATGGGGGAAGCCTGGTACCAGCCTAATCTCAAGTAGAGGGAGAAAAAGCTACTACTTAGAACAGCAACATATGTTTGTGTGTGCATACAAGTACAGCTGATTGCTTGTGCTGAATGGGGGCTGCTGGTTTGTTGCTGCTTGGCTGCCTGGCTGGAGGTTCTGATGTGCTTTTCAGCATCATTTAAGTGCATGTATGTTGGAAATGAAGTGGCTTTGGAAGTAGGTCTCAGTTAGAGAGGCAGGGGAACAAAGAGTTACCCTGTTATAGAATCTTAAAAACACGACCTCAGAGCACAGGAAGTGTCTGTTCTGACATGCAGAAAGTTGAGCAAGTATGGCACAAGGCCAGCATGGGCAAACAGAGGGCTGGTGAACAGGGAATTATATGCATAAACATCAATAACTAATTCTCATCTTAAAGAGATAAATAAGACTTAGTGTTTATATGATGCTGTTTCACCTTGTTCCTGAATTTTCTCCCCCCTTTGTCAGCCCCTGTGCATAAATAGGCAAAATTACTTGTTACTTCTATGCTTTCAAAATTTGTCATCTCTACCTCTAGCTCTGTGGAGCAGCCTCTGATCAAAGTGGTGTTTCTCTGTAAGTGGCAATATTTTTGATCTGTCACAGCTCAGAAATAACTAACTTTTTCACCCTCAATTCACTCTGTCTTCTCTCTCAGATTCAGCTGAAAATTACCGGCATCTTCTCATTGATACCGTTCGTCAGAGATACGGAAGCAGGAGAGCAGAAGGAGCAGCAGCACAGGAACAAAGGCAGCCACTGGCTTTCAACCAGGCCTTTGTCAATCTTGTTATTAGACAGAGCAAAGCCTCCCGATTAAAAGAAAGAACAGATAAACCCAGAGAGGATCTGCCCAGTGCCCCTGAACCAGAAGAATGTATGGATACAGCCATGAGAGTGTCAGATCTCTTTGGTAGTGTGGTCCGATCGGGTACAACTAAGTTGATCTTTTTGTTTGGTAAACCAGGTACAGGCAAGACCATGCTAATGCACAGGATTTGTCAGAAATGGGCAGAAGGTGTCTTACATCAGTTTCTCTTCACTTTTCTTTTTGAGTTTCGTCAGCTGAATTTACTAAAAAGAAAATTGACTCTGAAAGAGCTTTTGTTTGACCTGTTTCTTCAGCCAGAAGAGAGCCCCGATGCAGTTTTCCAGCACCTCCTGGAAAATGCCCAGCACACACTGATCATCTTTGATGGGCTGGATGAGTTCACAGGTAGCATGGACACATCATCCACTTCTAAGGGAGGCCTGACGCTTCCCTCTCATATGTCCATATCTGAGCTCTTTGCAGACCTTTGTCATGGGAAGCTCCTTCCTGGTTGCACAGTGTTGGTTACCAGCCGACCTAAAAGACTACCTGACTTCTTATTAAACACAGTAGATGTGCTAGCAGAAGTTTGGGGATTTGATCACAAGAAGGTTGAAGAATATGTCAGCCACTATTTTCATCATCATTCATTCAAAGAACAAGCCATTGCTCACCTGAAGAACAACACTAAGCTCCTCAGCATGTGTCTGATCCCAGCTCTGTGTTATGTTGTCTGCATCTGTTTGGAGTATTTGCTGCTTAAACATCAGATGAGTGTAGAGCTTCCTCAGACTATGACACAGTTTTATATAAAAATGCTTCTCATCTTCATAAACAAACAGCAGGGAGAGCACGCAGTTGATGAAGAAACTCAGCTGAACTGTAACAAGAAGGCCATTTTGGGTCTCTGTGATCTTGCACTGAAAGGCCTGGAGGATAAGAAGCTTGTATTTTATGTCAGTGATATTCCAGAACATGTGAAAGAATTTGCTTCCTTGCATGGTCTGCTGACTGTCTTTGAGGTGAAGACAAGTGGCACTCACCCAGAGGCTGGTTATACCTTTGTGCACTTGAGCTTGCAGGAGTTTTTTGCCGCACTGTGTCTCATGATAAACAAGAGGGTGGACAAGAGCTACCTGAAGAAGAAATTCTCTTTGAAGTCAAAGTGGACTTTAAAGAATGAAGCAAAGACTGAGTTCATAGAGAGTTTTCACATCTTCCTCTCAGGCCTGTCATCGAAAGAGTGTAGGACGTTTCTCATGTTGCTAGCTGAACAAAATGAAGCTTGGGTGCAGGATAAGCAAGATGCAATCCTGCAGTCTCTCAAGAAACTGGCAGCTACTCATCTGACAGGGCCCAAAGTCATTGAGCTCTGCCATTGTACGTTTGAAACTCAAGACCTCAAAGTAGCCCAGCACATTGGGAGGCTACTGAATTTCAAGTACGAGTTTAAAAACTTCAGATTGACACCCCTTGACATGTCAGCTCTGGTTTTTGTCATAAACTCGGGCCAGGATTTGACTCATTTGGATTTTGCAGGATGCCTCATGGACACTGGCTGTTTGGAGGTTCTGGCCAGCTGTAAAAATGTGGAGCATTTGAGGTAAATGTACGGCATGCCTATGTGTTGGTAGGTGGAAAGGCTGAGGGGCTGGAAGGGCAAGCCTAATGTTTATGGTTTAAGAGAGGAAAAGAAGATGTGAGAAGTTCTGATCTGAACAGCATAACTTTGATACTGAAGAAATTTATTAAATAATGTATTTATGAGTGATTGGAGGATATTAAGATGAGAAATCCATTACAGCTGTTTTTTGTTTGTTTCTTTGTTTTGACTAAACCATACAAAGAACAGGGTATTTAGCCTAATAGATAAGGGAGAAAATTATAGATATTTCCTGATGTTAGAAAGGTAGGATGAAAGTTGAAAGCAAATGAGAAAATTGTGACCTAAGTGAAGTCATAGCATCATAAAACCAAGTTGCCATAAACCAAGTGAACAGATCACAACTGCGTTCTGGGTGCATTCTTTCTGTCAGTGCTCTGCTGTAATGCTGGAGGAGCTTTCCAAGGACAATCTCTTGGGATAGTGTTGTGGGATGGCTCTCCTTCCCTATTTCTATGAATAACTCAGAGGAATATATCTGGAGTTTACTCATGGGGAGCAGCCAGGGCGTGCACCCCTGATGAGCTGACGTGCTGTGGGACGGCTCTAAGGAGCACATCTGACTGCGAGGAAGTTTGCCTGGTGAGAGCAGCAAGAATCACTGGCAGGGTATCACATCCGGGCTGTGGGAAACAGCTGCAGGGAATGGCATTGTCTGCTCCCAAGCAGAAGAGCATAAACAGATGTGAAAACTGATATTTTTGGATATTAATATTATTGTAAAAATGGCAGTAATTGAGTGTTTTCTGCCTCCAGTAAGGAGAATAGGAATATTCTTTAATTTACTGCTAGGAAAGCTGTCTGGTGGTACATCCCAACTCTAAATCGCTGACCACAGGGCAGTGTGCAGAATCTCCTGCTCTCACAAAGCAGATTAGGCAGACTTCTGAGCTTAGCTGGGCTGTTAACTTGCATTAGGAGAAAGGAACGGGGTTTGGGGGAGTTTCTTCCACAGCTCATAAACTCTCAAGCCTGTGCCTGTTTACGGTTACAGTCTGCTAGAGGTGAGTGCTCTGAGTGCTCTGTCCTGGAAGGGCAAGCAAAGGGCAGCGACTCCCAAGCATTTCAGCTGCATGTTGCTTGTCTAAAGAAGCAACATTGCCTCAGGTGTGTTACTGGTGACCTCAGGCCAAAAGGAGAGTGATGTTCCAGCACACCTCTGCAGCTTGTTCCTGAGTCCTTCTGGTTTCAGAGAAGTTGGTGGAGGCACACAGGGCAGCAGGGCAGGGATGGGATTCTGCTCCCAGGGTACCCTACATGCTATGGGAGATGTGACTCGGGCTGCTGCGCACTAATACATCCTGTATTTTTCCCTTTTCTTTGTGTTTTAGCTTTCGGAGTAGGAGATTTGGTGATGACTTTGCTGCTGCTCTTTCAAAGAGCTTACAAGAAATGGGGAGCCTGAAGAAACTAGAGTAAGTGTTTGCTTGTTAGAGCCTCCCCTGCTGTGTTTCTGGCTGGCAGGTTGATCAAGGATGATCATGCGGAGCCATGCAGAACAGCACAGACATGCATGGCTCTTGTTTTATACTGCCACCTAATAACAAGAGGAAGATTGCATTGCCCTGGTTAAAGAGCAGCAGGAAGTTGGTTGTAGGTGGCAGTCGGGATGCGTCTGCTCTGTGTTGGTATGCTGAAAGTGCAGCACAGGCACACAGCTGAGACAGGCTTGCCATGCACTGCATAGATGCTAGTCTTCCCTCTTCTTAATTTGAACAGTTATTTCTTTTTCAGGTTAACAGGTGGGAACATCACAGCTGAGGGACTGACTAACTTGGTCCAGGCTTCCTCGCAGTGCCTCCAGCTCGAGGAAATAAAGTGAGTTTCTTGTGACAATGTGGCTCAAATCAATTGCTCATTCCCTAGGGCCTGTGGTATTAATGAGAATCTGTGTGCAGCTTGCAGGACAATCGGATACGGGATCTAGAGGTAAAGAGGGTGTTGGACCTGTTTTCCAGAATGGAAAAGCTAAAGAAAGTAGAGTAAGTAAAAATGCATTTAATCTATTAAAAATGGTAGCCACTATGAAGCCAAGCATAGCATCTGAGAGAGTTTAAGTCCTCATCAGAGCGGAGCTGCTGGATGTCTTTGTAAGGGTTGATACTTGCTTGTAGAGGTGTCACTGGAAGACATGGAGGACAGTAATCTGGGGCACAAATATTTAAATGCAGGTAGGGCTATGCTGGAGGTCTGGCTTTGAATGAGATAGACTCAGCTTTCACAGCCAATTCTTACCCATCTGTTTTAAAATAATGTGTAGTGAGTCCTGGCACCACTGACACATCTCCAGAAACTACAAGCCATGTTCAACTTAATGCCCAGCATGATTTTTTCCTCTTCTCCCTCCTCACCTTTCTTCCCCTTGGTCAGGCTTAGATGGAGATTTCTCAGCTCTTTGTAAGAGAGAATAGCTCCCTCCTTGTCTTCCAAAGCTTTTGTTTAGCTGTCTTGTCCTGTGTGGAGGCCCCACTTAACCTCCTGTAAGATCATAGTGCTGAACAACCTTGTGTTTCATGTTTAGTGAGTTGCAACAAGTAATGAAACAGCATAAATGTACAATTAAAGAATACATCCTCAGAGGTTGCTAGTATTGTGGTTTCAGGGATGTTTTATGTCTGAAGGTTTAGACCATGCTATAATATGCTCTACATAAAGTGATTTATTTGTTATAATAAATAGGATTTAATTGTACTGTGGGCCAGTTGTGTAGTTACACAGTTAAGAAGTACAACCCCTACATTTTGGACCAAAGATAGTTAACAGTTCTTCTATTGCACATAGCAGAAGGGTCTCTGATGCTAAATTAATGGGAGCTATACCTTGTGGACAAAAATATGATGTGATTATGCTTTTGTTGGGTCAAAATGCAAAATTCTAAAGTTTTGGAGAAACCCCGTAACTAAAAGAATGTGTACTTCAAGGTATTTGGGGTGTGCGGCAGAGACCATTTGTGTAACAAATAACCATGCTGTTGGGTCCAGCATCTGAGATCGTATTCTTCCTGATGTCCACAGTCTGAGCAACAACAATCTTTCCTTGAATGCTGTTCTCATTTTGGCAAAAGAAGTCATCACGTGTCAAAATGCTACAGAACTGCACGTCAGGTATCAATACATGAGAGCTGTTACAAAAACAAATATGTTGTCTCTTTCAGTGATTACTTAGTAAATGAATGGACACAGCTTACTTGTTGGTTAATCAAAATCTATGAAGCATGACTTTTATTCCTTTTTGTTTTCTGTGTGAAACAGAATTTGTTTTGATTATAGCATAGACTTCTTGTTTTTATTTTTAATAGGTCTTTGTCTATAAATTGATTTGCAAGTGTAATATTTTTTCATATATAACAGAATCTAAACTTGCTTTTAAGCTCTGCAATATCTCAACTAGGAAATTCTTTATCAGCTAGCATAAATTTGCTACAAACCAGCTAAGCTGACTGAAAAGGTGTGGATTTAAGTAGCTATGTTTATGGGTTCTTTAAATTACAGGTTTTGGTGCTTTTGTAGGTCCAGAATAACAGAGAAAAGAGAGAATTTTTAAGTCCTAGCATATGTGCTTAAGCTATAAGTTTACTAGGCCAAGTTAATCCTTGGTGTAACTCAGGGGAAGTCAAAGTGCATACAACATTTTCTCATTTTTCCTGCTGGGTTGGTGTTTCTACAGAACCTCTTTCCAACAAATTGTTGGCCTCAACAAAAATATCCCCACCCATTTCTCCTTAATCATGTTACTCTTCTGTGTGTACTGCAGCCCTAGTTCAACATATGGGGTATCCTGCTGCCTTCTAGCCCCATGGCTGCTTTTTGGCTTGCCTGTGGAAATGTGCTGGTATGGCAGACGTTGAGGCCCTCTTTAGCATACATGCAACAGCTTTAGTCCTTAATGAGCACCGCTACAAAATAAATGGCATCTTTCCACCTGCGTCCTAACATTGGCTTTGATCTCATTTTCAGGAAGGACACTGTGATAATAAATTTTTCTGGCACATCTGGAAAAGTTCCAAGGTGAGAAACTGTATGTGGTATTATGTTTTTTTTGTTTTGTTTTGTTTTTCAAATATGCTGGTTTAAACCATCAGCTTGGTGTCACTGTAAACCACTCTAGGAACAGAACCAATTGCCTCTGCTCTTGCATCTGGCAGAGCTGGACCCTCCTGAGCAAGGAGAAAGGTAAAAAAAAAAAAAAAATGACTGGTCTTTGCACAGACCTGTTAGCCAGTTCCACAAAGGCAGAGCCTTAGTACCTGCATAAGCTTGAAGCGCTGTTTTCCTATTGCAAAACTGCTGATGCTGAAACCAATGGGCAACTGAATGTGAGGATAAACAAAAGGAAAACTTTGCCATTATCTGGCTGGCTTTTATGTTCTCTGTGCTTGTGCATCCATTTGAGGGAAGGGTAAATTTGACCGTGATTAAGAATCTGCAAAACAGTCTTGTGTTCTCTGACAGGGAGCTCCTTTTGCCCTGTGTTGTGCAGTCCTAGAGGGACCTCACAGTATTTCACATGTATATGTGAACTGACTTAGCCTGGCTCTGAGTCAGCTAGAAACTGCTCCTGCTCAGACATCTGAACAACCTTGTGCTGTTGTAGGCAGCCTGGCGCCCGTGGGTGTGTTTATCTGTTTCTGTGGTGGCACAAACTCCCATGGAGGCAAAACATCCTGCATCTTAGTAGTGCCTTTGCATGGGAGCTCAGTTACCCAGTTGATTCAAATATATTGAAATCTTATGTGGACACCCCCTGTGCTGGACTGCTCCCATCTCCTGATGGGGATCTTCTGGCTCTTGAAAATCATATAACCTTGCTTGGAAGGGTTTGGCGGATCACAGACCTTGTGTCCTCAGATATTTTATGAAGGCATACTAAATACCAAATATTTTGCTTGTTTGTAGATCTTTGGATTTGAGATGGGAAGAAAACAAGGAATGTGTAATTCCAACTAGACATATGAAGTTACGGTAAGAGAAGGCATTGAAATTCCTGCTCATTAATGTGATATGCAGATGGCAGGTACTACAGAAGAACAAGAATAGCAGCTATATTGATGATTAAGGAAGGAGATATAAGAAAATATTTTAAACAAACCAGATTCAGTAAATAAAAATAAAAACCTCTGTCTGGCCAAACTAACAGCCCTGAAGGGGCAGAATTGCCTTGATAACTCCCTAATTCCTTCTGTAACAAGGGACACAGAGGGACGGAGCAATGTGCCCAGAATGGTGTGGCAGAGCAGGGACTAAAAACTGCCTCTCTTGACACTGGTTCTTTGTGTCTTCATCCAGAGAGAAACACCAGAAATGCCCAGGTCCCACTTCCTCCTCCCTGCTTGTTTTAGGGTGAGGGAGTTAGAGTTGTCTGGCCTCGAGAAGAGAAGGCTATGGGGAGACCTTATAGCAGCCCTCCAGTACCTAAAGGGGGCCAACAGGGAAGCTGAGGAGGGACTCTTTTTCAGGGAGTGTAGTGATAGGACAATGAGTAATGGAAATTCCTTACTATGAGGGTGGTGAGGCACTGGAACAGGTTGCCCAGAGAAGCCGTGGATGCCCCATCCCTGGAAGTGTTCAAGAGCAGGTTGAATGGGGCTTGGAGCAATCTGATCTAGTGGAAGGTGTCCCTGCCCATGGCAGGGGTTTGGGATTAGATGCTCTTTAAGGTTCCTTGCAGCCCAAACCATTCTATGATTCCTTAACCCTTTCTGTTCACAGCTTACAGGATCGCAGCCTGTCTTTGCAACATGCAAAGGAGATTGTGTCCATTCTCCAGAGCTGCCCCCATCTTTCTGAAGTGGAGTAAGTGCCTCCTTTCCTTGTTGTGTCACTGTGGGCAGGAGAAAGGTAGCAGCGGATTTAGATGTAGAGGGCAATGAGTCGTGGGGTCTGACCCCAAGGAAGGATCCCAGCACTCTGCATTAGGTCTGGTGAGATCCTGATTAGGGGTTTTTGGTGAGGTTCAGCAGGATATGAATGCTGAACAACTTTCAATTCCTGTGACAACTGCAGCCTCTGGCTCCCTGGGGCTGTAGCCATTGATGACAGTTGTAGAGCAGACCCTGCTAATAAAGGAGTGCTGCGTGCTGGAGGCAACACCAAGCTGTATTCTCTGAGCCAGTAAAGGGACACAGATGGCTTCTGTGTTGTTCCTTTTGTTTTGTAAGGCTGTCCAGCTCTGCTGGGAGAAGTGAGAGGAGAGTTCCACTTCATAACCTACCCATTGCAATGAGTATCATCCCTACAGTTCCTTATTTGTGTATATATGTGGCCAACTGATTCTGGCTGTAAACTCTCCTTCTAGCCTGTCTGCACTGGAAAATGTAGGAATATCTGTTTTAAGACAAGACAGTTCACTCCAGACTGTGTCTTAAATTCAGCTGCACCCTAAACCCCAGTTTTCCAGCTCACTGATTTGAAACTGAGGTCTTTGTTACCAGTTTTCCTTCCTTCCTTTCTTCCTTCCAGGAGGACAGTAAACACTCATTCAGTTGGTTTCTTGCTTTGCAATTCCACTTAGGTTTTTCTAAAGATGTTTTTGGGGCTAAAGCATGAGTTATGTTTCTCTAGGAATAAAACTCTTGGTTTGGAGTTATTTCAGTGCAGAGAGAAACAGGGGAGATTGCTCTGGGACAGAACAGTCCAGGCAAAAGAGCAATTGTAACAAAGGGAAAGCAAGCAGATTTTAACAGCTTTGCTACTTAATACTGTTCAAAGCAGTCCCTGCTAACTGAAAAATGTCTCAGTTTATCAGGTAACAAGCTTGGAGATGAAGGCTGCAGTTACCTGCTGGAAAGCCTCCCTTGGATATCAATTTCAAAGCAGCTGGAGTAAGTGTTGTCCTTTTTTCTTGAGCCTTGACTGTACAGAGATGCTGTGCAGGGGTCCAGGAGGCAAAAATCTCACCCAGACCAGTGCTACAGAAGTAGCTCTGAGCACTATAAGGACAAGACTTGTACCATGAGGCTGTTCAGGGTGAAGCTGGTCATTTGCTCAAAGCATTTTACTCAGAAACAGATCTAAATGCATCTGAAGTGCTGAAGTGCCCTTTGATTGAAAATCCTTTCTCAGAAGAAGCAGTGATCCAGTGTCTTTTGTTCCATGCCACTTCTGAAGTGCAATGAGTTCAAGCACACAGCACACTCATGACCACTTCCACAAGGACAGTCCTCCATGTGTTTGCTACAAGTGTGATTTCAGTAACCTGATATTTGCTTTTTTCTTTGTCTTAGTCTCAGTCACAACCTCCTCTCTATTAATGGCATTTACAGTCTGTTGAAGTCAGTAAATACCTGCCAGAAGACGATGGAGGTAGAAGTCAGGTATGTATGTCTTGAAGAATCCTGTTTAAGGTTAATCCCAAAGTACAAGTCTGAAAATTAAGTTCTAGGATTTTTGAGTCACCTCAGAGTAGGGGTGGGTGAAGAACATATGCAAAGGTGATATACACATGATGATGCATAGCTGTAAGCAGATTCTTTCTGAGCCATCATCCAGAATTTGACAGGGTGCGGAGCTGTGGGAAAACTAAAATACATTGGAAGTAGCTGAAGTGATATTATAAAGTACTCTGAAATCTGTAGCCAGGCTATCATACAGGTTGGAACTTTATAATGTATGTAATCCCAGCGCACTAAAAAAATTCTAGATCAATACTCCAGATAGAGGAGTAGTTTAACAACTTAGCAGCAATTAAGTGTTTGACAAGTATATTGTATGAAAATAATCAAGAGGTAGTGTCAACCCTGTCTCACTGCCATTCTGATCCTGTTCTCCTTGTGTTCCTTTTCCTCTTTTTTCGTCCATCTTCTCTTTCTGAATTTTTCCTTCTCACATTTAATCTTTATTCCTTTTGATTAATACATTTTCATCTCTTTCTACCTTGCTTTTCATGTTATTTTCCTTCATGCATATTTGAGGGGCATATTGCCCCTACTTTCCCATATTCTCAGAGGCATGCATGAATTGGAAAGATTTTAAGTGATTGGTAGCACCAAAGTATTTTGAACAGATCTCCACCAAAATGAAGCATTCATAAAATAATTAATTTAAATATCCAGAATGTGACATTGATTGATTCATTTTCTTCTTCACTTAGCCTTTGTCATAAGACTGCAGTCCTGAGGTTTACAGAAGATAGAGAATTTGCTTCCCCTCCTCATAGGTAGAGTATGTGTGGAGAAATGTGTTGTGTTTTTTTTTTCTCAGCATCTCGTTTAGTTCTTATGTCCTGTTTATGTACCAAGGGTAACAGTTCACCTCACTTTCCCCCTTCCCCTGGAATCTAAAATTAGTACTCTCTCCTGGTTTTCTTATCCAGAAAGTTATCTACTAACTTCTATAATGTATGATTATGTTTTATGTCTCTAGAGGACATTTCAACCAAGGATCCTAAGCAAAACGTGCTGTTTAATGACAGCTATGTTCTCTAATAATAGCAAACAGTAAAAAAAAACAAACAAAAACACAAGCAAGCCCCACACCTCCAAGCAAAAATCCCAATAGATTCACAGATCTTTGCATGTTTAGAACTATCTAGTTCAGTACACTGTGCATTCCCGATCATGGTACTCGTAAATCAAAATGAATTTGGAGGTTGTTTTTTTAACCTTAGAAAACTGAGTAAAAACAGCTCAGTCCAGATGTTTTATTTGAAAGAGGTTTGTTGTTGCTCTTGGAGCCCTAGATTCATTTATTTATTCCCTTGTTCTCCATGAACTGAATCCACTGTAAAATAGCATTTCGCATGGTACACCTGAGTCCCACCTCTTATCTGGGGAGGAACATCAGGACTATCATGGGTGTCAACCCAGTTGCTACGGTTATGCTTGGAAAAGAGGGACAGCCTGGGTGAGACAGATTACCTGTGACTCCTTTAAGGTACCAGATGACATTTCAAACTCAGATATTTTGGAATCTGGATGTTGTATTTATATATGAATGGTAATGGTTTTTTTTTGCACAGACATGGACTCTTTGCAGAAAATGTGTCTAGGCAAAAGCTGAATGTTCCATCAAATTCTAGCTTAGATGGGAAGTCTGTCTTGTTCCCCTCCTCCCCAGTGGTCCACACTAACATATTTGGATTATTACTGAAAGAAAGAAGAGTCTGCTACTGGCAAGATACTGGTGAGGGTAGATACAGGTAAATCCCAGGGATCTGCCAGATTACTGAAGCATTAGTGATTTACTCATCTGCTTTTGTGCACACTTACTAGGGAAGAGCCTTTGTACCCTACTGATGACCAACAGGTTGGAGAGGAAAAACAAACACCTACTCTCTCAAAAAAAATAAGGTATTGTGGCAAATTTTCATTGTATTTCATGTATTTCCTATATCTGGATCCTTTAGCTGATGAAACCTGCATCTCCAAATTTGAATGGTGAATCACAAGAGAGCTGGTAAAGTCAAACGTTTGTCTCTGTGCTCACCGTCCTAGCTTGCAGCACTAGAAGCTCTATGGTTAGTGTTTGTGGTCTTCTACAGTAACTAAAGTAGATTGTTCTGGGCTCCCCAGTACAAGAGGGATGTAGAACTAGAGAGGGTCCAGTGTACAGCCATGAAGATTAAGAGCATCTGTCTTATGAGGAAAGACTAAGCAAGCTGAGCATCTGTTTAGCCTAGAGAAGAGGAGATTGAGAGGGGATCTTATCAACCTCTATAAATACCTGAGGGGACAATGTAAAGAGGATGGGGCCAAACTCTTCTCAGTGGTAGGACAAGGGGTAATGGGTATAAATTGAACTACAAGAGATTTAATCACCATATGAGGAAGAACTTCACAGTTCAGGTGACAGACCACTGGAACAGGCTGCCTAAAGAGGTTGTGGAGTCTCCTTCTTTGGAGGTATTGAAAACCTGCCTGGATGTGATCCTGTATAACATCCTTTAGGTGGCCCTGCTTGAGCCAGGAGGTAGGACTAGACGATCTCTGGAGGTCCCTTCCAACCTCAACCATTCTGTGATTGTGGGCTGTAGTCTCTCATTCACAGAACTGGTATGATGATTGTGCAGTTACTGCATCAGCTCCTACACAGTAGTAAGGAGAGCTGGCGGTGACAGAGCTTGTGGCACTAGAGGAATTTGCTGCTGTTCATTGGAGAAATGCATCCTAAGATGCATCCTTGTTCAAATGCATATCTGATTATGCTCTGACCCCAGCACGCACGTCTATTTTGTAGCCTGTAGAGAAGGATGAAGAAGTTATGCCTAAAGCCTTCTATCCAGGATTTGGGGACCTATTTTTTTGTTGTTGTTGTGACACATTTTTTTTTTTTACCTTGTTGTGTCTCTTTATTCTGTTTTTGAAGATGAGCTGAAAGTACAGATTATCAGTTGTTGCTGACAAAAAAAAAAAGGCATGAAATTTAATTTAATTGCTATCCTCATTTATTCTCTGGCTTTCTGAAGGAATTAAGCTTACAATCTTGTTTGCAATCCTGAAGGCCTGGACTATTGATTTCTTGTTTTCTCCTAGACTGACAGACTGTCATTTTCAAGCCAGTGACCTGGAGAAGCTTTGTGCAGTCCTGAAGGAATGTAGCAGCATCTCCGAGCTGGAGTGAGTCCTTCATAACTGTTACGGTCTTTATCTTAATTTTGTTGGGATATTATGAAAATGGCATTTGTCTATGCCAGAGTGTTGTACAGAGCATTTGGCAGAGAAAGGCCTGTGAAAGACATAGCTTTACATGAGCTAGTATCCTTTGCCAAGAAGGCATGCAGTTCTAGTGCTCCCTTAGGGCAAAGGTCACGGCCTATAAATCCAGAAAGGGGCTATTTGATCACATAGCCTGACTTCAGGTGTTACAAAAACTGTAAAACCTTGCCCTGTCACTTTTGTCCTTTGGCCAGAGGATGAAGAATACCACCAAAACTGGAGGTGGGAGCCTGTGTTTTGCAGGTGATCTCATGGTGCATACAGCACACAAGGACATTCACTTGCTTCTGTTAGCTCTGCCTGGGGGGGAGTGATCCTGTTTGCTAACACCAAGAGGTGAGCAGACCCAGCACTAATGGAGGGGTGTGTGTTATGCTAACCCCCATGCCACACACAGACATCTAGCTTTTATGGACAGAACAAGGACAAGCAGAGGCGTGTAGTCTGTTTAACACAGCCTGAGGGCTGGCTATTCCCT
The DNA here is from genome assembly GCA_011076525.1 of Nettapus auritus. Taxonomy (NCBI): domain Eukaryota; kingdom Metazoa; phylum Chordata; class Aves; order Anseriformes; family Anatidae; genus Nettapus; species Nettapus auritus. The sequence goes on from CM021775.1 coordinate 11,270,288, forward strand.
TAGGCCTGGCAACCAGTGAAAGAGCTGTGACCTCCTGGTCCCTGGAACTGCATTAAAAAGCCCTGTCAGTATCCTTGGCATATGTGAGAAAAGGATGAGTCTCGAGCTGGGTTTCTGGCTGTCTTGTGCTGTTTAATGCCATTCTCTAGTTTCCTTGCAGGCTTTAGTTGTAAACGGAGAGGGGCACTGCACATGATGTGTGTATTAGGGTGCCAGTGTTCTGCTTTCAAAGCTTTTTTTACTAAGAGCTGATTTTATACATTGGTGTTTTGTTGTTGTTGTTCTTTTTTTTTTTTTTTTCTCTATGAAAATTAAATGCCTTTCTTTAAATCCTAGCTTATCAAATAATTCTCTGGGAGACGAGGGACTTTCGCGGCTGTTTCAGTTCCTCCCAAATTTGAAAATGTTAAGGTCACTCAGGTGAGTAGCTCACATTTCTCCTTACTCATGGATGTGTTTTTGTGGGAGTATTGATAGTGGAAGCACAACTGACATTTAGGAAGGGCTGTGAGGATCAAGTGAATATATAGTATGTGTTGAGGGTGGTAGACCCACTGAGCTCTCTGGTCTTTTCCCACTTTTAGTCCAGACCAGATTGACTCCACTTGAAGCTTGACTAAGAGCAGTGCCTGAAAGGCTGCGTACTCTGTCCTCCTTGAAGGAGACAGGTGGTTTCATGTGCAGGTGTCACACCTGGTGTCTAAAACAGGCTGAGATCTTTAGCAGGCCACTGAATTTTTCCTCTCTCTCTTTTGCATTGGGAGAAAGAGTGGTTCTTTCTGTCATGTGGTGGGCATCTTTGGATAAGAGATGCTGGGGAGCTCCAGCTTTGGCAGTGAAGTCTGAATTCAACCACAATGGTGGACTGCATTAATCTGAGCATTCCACCTGGCACTGCCATTGCAAGTGCATCATGCAGGACTCTGCTTTAAAGTGTAAACTATCATTCTGCTTTATTGTCCCTGTTTGATTAATTGAACTGTTCTCAAACCAAGACCATTCAATTTACTCCTGTGCAATGAAACACACTGCTGTTATCTGTTTTTTTTCTTCCGTCCAGCATCATGCAAGATGCCCATTGTCACACTAGATGCTGTAATAAACCTAATAGACCTGACCATGATCTTAGTTACTGTGGGTTTTGTACTGCTACAATTGCAGTTACAGCCAAAGAGTTGTTCTTGCCTTGCATCAGTATATTAAAATACAAGGAATTTAATTTAAACATAAGAAAAAACTTTTGTAATGAGGATGGTCTAGCACTGGGTCAGGTTGCCCAGTGAGACTGTGGATTCTCCATCTTTGGAGATATCCAAAACCCAGCTGGACAATGTCCTGAGAAGTCTGCTTTATTTAACTCTGCTCTGAACAGTAGGGTTGGAGTAGGTCATCTCCACAGGTCCCTTGCAGTCTCAATTATTCTGTGATTCTCAGAACTCAAAAAGTAAGGGATGAATTTAACAAGCACTGGAGTGAGTCTTGTCTGCAGCTCTTGGAAGTTCGAAGCACAAGCAGGAAAGTGACAGAGAAGCAGGCTCTGAGAGTGTTGGACAAGGAACTCTATTATCAGTTGACACACCATAAATCATAGTAGTTTTGCTTGCCACAGCTGATTTCATCTCTTCTTCTTGTAGGCTTGATAACAACCGGATCTCCCTGAACTCTGTGTTTTGCTTAGCTCTGTCCTTATCTACACTGGAACACATGAAAACAATGAGCCTCAGGTATGACCAAGAGTACTTTTCCTGTGTTTTTGTACTATTTAAGACCTCAAGCCCTGGGAGTGATACAGGAGCACTTGTCTTCAAACTCCATCCTTATTATGTTCTTTTCTGGTTACAGCTTAGGACACATGCAGGTGGTTCATCTAAGCTTTTGGGAAAGAATCAGGTAAAATCATACCCATTGATCCATCTAAGCCCTATATTAGAGTCCCTGAGATGTGCCAATTAAAGGTTCATTTGTCTCCAAACTCCAGTGAGGGTGGTGGGAGCAGGATGGTCTCTTAGGGCTGATTGACAGCAGCTTGAGGCTGTGGAGCAGACAGTAGTATCCCACTGCTTGTCAGAGCTGCAGTCATCTTGCTCCTGGGCCAGGGCATGAGGCAATTGCTGCTCATTCTGCAGCTACATGGGAGCAGTGGCATCAGCACAAATGATTGAGGAAACTGTTCTTTCCCCAGGGACAGAAGTACCGGCAGATTGAAAAGAGATTTCCTGGTGCATCCCGAGCACATAGCAAATGGACGATGCTTTCGGTATGGTGGTTCTGGCCTCCTTCTGTCAGCCAGAAGCATAGGGAGAGATGGCTGTAGGTCTGTGTCTGTAATGTAATGTGTGGACCAGACCTACGCCTCCAGCTGTGTCTTCTCAGAGAGTTCTCCTGTGCCCTGCCTGCCTTCAAAGGCAGACTTTACTCATGGGAATCAGCCTTTTCTATCCACTGCTTGTATGTCACTGATTGACCAGATGCAGAAATGGGGCCGGGAGGGGAAGATAGCATCTTTTCCACATGGAGTTGCCTCTGTGAATAAGGTCTGTCTTTAACATCTTCCTCTTCCACCCCCTTCCCTGCCAGAATTGGTCAGAAAGGCCAGTCTCCAAAATAACATGTGGTTACAAGGGAGAAGGTAATTTGGCAAAGCCAAACAAATTGGGCTAGCTGGTGTCAACCAACAGGTGTTCATGCTGTGGGGCCAGCAGAGGGTCACAGTCATATCCCAGAGGCAGCTGGGTGAATAATATACCCTCTTTGGATAGTCTTGGGATGCTACAAGTGTATATGTGAAAACAAATAGCGTATCTTTTGCTTGGCCATGCTGTGCAGGGGAAGCTTCTACCCCTAAATAATGGTATACGGGCCCGGCTGGCTACTGTGCTCATCCCATGGTGCCTGCCAGCTTGTCACTCAGGGAGGTTTCTGCAGTTTCTTTCTTGGAGAAGGAGATAGGAGACACCTTGTTGCTGAGCCTTGTTCTGGGAGAACTAAAACAGTGCTGAGCAGGTGAAGATGCTGTCCAGTATCCAGAGACAATGGATGTGTTTGTATCAGAGTAACACCCAAAGTGATAGAGTATTTTGGTGGCCTGGCTCTCTTAAATCAACTCAGAACTGGTAAAATCCTCTGTTTGTCACAGGTTTCAACTTCTCAATCCGAGCTTGTGGGTAGCAAAATATATGTAGCGGAAATAAGGGAGTTGCTAAGGGCCTTGTCCTTGGGCTTGAGGCTCTGGGATATGAAGGGAGTGTCACCATACCACCATGGTCATGGGAAATGTTGAGTTCCTGAGTGCTTTGTTTGCTTCAGTCTCAGGGACTGCACGATGGGTCCTGAGGACATGACCAGGCTGTGCCGGATACTGGCTCGTTGTACCCAGCTGACAGAAATTGAGTAAGTGTCGTGCACTCAGCAACCTTGTCTGTCTGTCTGTCTCTCCAGCCCACAGATACAGATTCAGTAATTAGTTTAGCAGCTAATGGAAATCAGCTCTACTTGGTGGAGCTGTACCTACATCTCTACAGCTGAAGAGCAGGCAGAGGAGGTCAGGGCCTGCATAACAGAGTGTGTAGAATGGGCAAGTGAGGTCTTTTTCTCCAGGTGGAGTCCATCGCAGGACAGGAGATCATCATCTCCTGGCAGGGCTGCATCCTTGGGCAGCTAGTTGGAAAACAGCTTTCAGAGCAGGCCCTGTGCAGTGTAATGGATCTCTGAGTAGGCCTTCTACAACCTCCTGGAAAACCCCCAAAGCTTCACACAAAAATTTAGATAAACCCACACCTTCCACTGTCCTCTCTGTTTCAGTTTGGCCTTTCCTAAGCCTACGATGTCTGTATGTAAACATCCCAGAATACATATGGATCCTCACAGTCTTCCTCAGTTATATGGTTAGACATACGTTAGCCTCTACTCCTTGAGGCCCAGACTTGCAGTACAGCCAGAACAAGAGAACATGGTCCAGTAAGGCGCAACCAGCTCCTGAAGAGCTGGTCACTCCAGGCAGGAGATGGGCACCAAGAAAATTGGATGAATAACACTGAGAATGAAAATTGAGGAATAACAAATAAAAATAATGTAATACCAGTACTGTTTGCAAGAAATACATCAACAGCACCATTTTATGAACTTACAGTAATAGAAAAGTAAAGCTTTTAAAACTTGTTTTAGAACGTAGCAATTTTACACTTACAAGGATTAGCCTATAAGGACTCATATCACTCAACTTCAACAGCATTTAAGGACATGTGCTTTTAGGTATTTGCCCTTAACACCCACTTGTGCATGTTCACATCTATGTAGGTTTTACAGAAATCCCTACGAGTTGTCTGAGTTTCCCCTGTAAGCTGTTTCCTTCCTTGTTGTACAGGCTGTCTGGAAATTCACTGAGTGACCAGAGCATTGAGAGATTACTGAGCTTCCTGCCATACCTCTGTCATTTAACACTACTGAGGTAACGTTTGGGGTCCTTGCTTTGACAGCTGCCATGAAGCATTCATTTGAAAAGTGCTGATAGAGCAGCATATTTTAGGAGCCTTAACCAGAAATTGTAGATTAACAAGCTGGGTAAAGAAAATGCAGGTTCACCCAGGAACTCTTTCACACTGGTACCTGTTTTATTTTGAGAAACAAAGCAGCACTGAACCTTTTTTCTTCAATGATACATGTTAAAAAAGGGACAGGAGGACAAATACCCGCCTTAGGCCCTGCATCCCTGATAACCCTCACTTCAGCTGTCCCATGGAATGTGACTTCCAGCATCCATAATAGATTTAGGACTTGCCAGTTGACACACAGTGACAGCTGTGGTGGTTTTACTTTGCTGGGCAGCTGAGCTGCACCACAACTGCTCTCTCACTTCCCCTCCTTAGAAGAAGAGAGGAAGAAGAGAGTGTGCTGGAAAGAAAAAAAAATCACAAGTTGAGATAAGGATAATTTAATTAAAGGGAAAAGGAGGAGGGAAAAAGAAAAAACAAATAAACAAAAAAGGACATGCAGAAGCACAGAGAAAGAGAAAAGAAATTACTCTTTACGTCCTATCAATTAGCGATGTTCATCTGTGTCCTGGGAAGCAGGGCCTCAGTACGTGTAGTGGTTGTTTGGGAGGACAGACGTCTTCATAACAAGAGTCCCTCACCCTCTCTTTCCCTTTTCCCACCTTTTATTGCTGAGTGTAACACCATATGGCATGGAATATCCCTTTGGTTGGTTTAGGTCAGCTGCACTGGTGATGTCCCCTCCCCTCTTGCACACCCCCAGCCTGTGGGCTCTTGGGGGAAGTTGGAGGGAGTCCTTATACTGTGCCAGTATTGCTCAGCAATAGACACAACACTGGTGTGGTACCAGTGCTATTCTAGCTACAAGTGTGGAGTGCTGCACTGTATGGGCCGCTGCAGGGAAAGTTAACTCCATCCCGTCCAAACTCAGTACAACAGCACACCACAGAGAGCACCCGTGTGTGGTCAGCATCTTCCAGCTCTGCCCCTATAGGGATCTGGCATCCTGCCACACTTGGGACCAGAAGTGTTTCCTGGCAGCGTATTGGCCATTTAAGCTTGGAATTTAAGTTGGAGAGGTGCTGTCAGTGGCTAGGGCAGTCTTACCATGTGGACAAAAAGCCCAGAAGGATCTTTGCCATCTCCTGCAAGTGGTTGTAGCATGGAGGAGCTGCAGTGACTGAATTTGCTCACTCAAGAGGTTCTTTCCAGTCTGGAGTCTCCCTAGTCCAATTGGCCACCCTTCACCACCTGAAGAGGAGGTGTTGATGCCCTTGGTCTGTACTCCCTTTTTAGTTTAAAGAAACTAAAAGAGGCCCTACTTTAGTCAAAGGAATGCTGGGTTCCCATGCTCAAAACCTTAGATCCTTGCTCAGCAATACTGAATTAAATGGGCTGGATCCAGGCTTTTGCATTGCAGAGATGGGAAAATTGGACCATGTGTATAGAAACCATTCTTCCTGGGACCTGATTTAATTCTTTTTTATTTCCTCTCCTTTTCAGTATTAAGAACAGCATATTTTCACCACGTTGCACCATCTTATTCACCAACTCTATCAGTCTCTCTGAGCGGATCAGAAAGGTAGAAGTTCGGTAAGACACTTGGATTGCTTGGAGCCCAGTGGTTCAGCTTTAAAGAAATTACAAAGCTTGTCTTCTTTGAAGACCATTGCTGAAGGACTGTCTTTTCTCTTTGCTTCAGGTCAAATCAAAATGCTTTTTTGCATTTAGGAATGAGCACACAAAGCCAGAAGACATCCTGCAGGTACTGGCATAAAACAGTTATAATTTGCTTGTTTTGATTAGGCTTTAAACATTAGTGCAACATATGAGAAGTACCAGGATAGCAGAGGACCATATCTTTCTTGAGTGGTAACTGGACCATTCCTGGTTATATCATAGAATCATGGAGTGGTATGGGTTGGAAGGGACCTTAAAGATCACCTAATTCCAACCCTCTGCTGTGGGCAGGGACACCTTCCACTAGACCAGGTTGCTCAAAGCCTTCCAGGAATGGGGCATCCATGGCTTCTCTGGGCAACCTGTTCCAGTGCCTCACCACCCTCATAGTAAAGAACTTCTTCCTTATATCTAATCTAAATCTCTTTTAGTTTAAAGCCATTACCCCTTGTTCTATCACTACACTCCCTGATAAAGAATTCCTCTCCATCCTGAGTAGCCCCAAATTCTGCTGTACAAGCAAGTGATTTGAGCCCTAACCACCACCATTTTCCAAATGTCAGTCTCAAATTCTGGGTAATAGACGCTCCATATAATCATCTGTGTGATGTGTATGTGTTATGTGTTTGCTTCCTCCCTGGGAGTAATGGTTGCAGGGTGCCCCTATAAAGAAGACTGTAACAGTAAAAGACTGACAGTTAGGCAGTATAAAAAAAAAAAAAAAAATGTGAAGAGATCTACTTCCCACCTGCAATGTAGGGTTTGTCATTACCAACTTTGTGGAGGTGTCTCAAACACTGGCAAGCTAAGGGCATTCAGTTCATCTTGGTGAATGTTGCACAGATACTACTGTAAAAAAGCAACTGCTGATGGGCAGCTGTCAGTGTTCAGGCTGAACCTGCTGGCTGAAGGTGCTTTAATTCTCTTCCTGTCTCATATGCAGGCTGACGGACTGTGCTATCAGTCAAGGGCAGGTAGAGGAGCTCTGCAGAGTCCTGGAGCAGCATGGGCGGCTGGCAGAAGTAGAGTAAGTGGGGCTTGGGTTGTCACTGTGACCTTGAGTATAAGTCACTGAGGGAGAGCTGGGTCAGCATGGTTCAGCATTGCCCTGGGTTTCCCAGCTTCTCTGCCTGTGCATGTGTGCTCCTTCAGGCAGTTTAGAAATTGATTTAGAAATTGATTAGTAATCACATAGCTCCTTTATATATATTAAAGAGGACTTGAGATGGAATTGGACAGTATCCTTGGGATTGTGACTCTGGTCATTTTGAGGTATTGGTTGCTTTGTTTGAGCTCTTCCCCGAGACTGTGCTTGGAGCTCTTCATTTGAGCTTGCTCTGGAGCCCATGCATGAGGTGTTTTTTTAGGGCAGTAGTTTAAGTTAGACAGACCTTTAGAGGCTGAGCTGAGTCCTTTGAAGCTTCTCAGAGGAGCATTACTACTTAAAAGGCTGAGTTTTGTTTTTCCACCTTGTTCTTTTGCCTTTCAGTCTCTCCAGGAATCAGCTAGGGGATGAAGGCCTGAGGTTCCTCTTGGACCACTTGCATCGAGTGCATGTTACCTGTTCCCTCAAGTAAGAAAACACACTGTGAATCTGTGGGCTCAGGAAAGCTCTTGAGCCCTTCTGTGAACACAGTGCCCCAGTGGAGCACGAGGTGCCCTAATGGAAAAGTGCTCATGCAATTCCTCCTGAAGCTGTTTGTCATGCTTCTTGTCCAGTCCTGCCATAGGAGGCAAGGTCTGAGTGAGCCATGACCACAACTCATTTCTAGGCCAGGGCAACTCATGGTTTGATCCAAAAGCTGCTGAAGTAAGTAAAAGTCTTTCTATTAGCATCAATGTCCCTGAGGCCCTGAGAGTGATAGCATGACAGAAGTTGATGTAGTCCCCTGAGTGTTCTGTACATTGTCCTCTCTGAGTGCAACATGCAAGTTGGCTGTGTCACCCAAGTTACCAGTGCTTTGTCTTGGAGGGGTTTCATGCATTTCGCACCAGCCAGATGGGACAAGCACCCCACAAACTGCTCTGCTTTCAATGCCAACTTGAATTTTGAACTTCAGTTTTGCCTCTCTGGCTAAGGAACTTGGGGACAACCCTGATTCCTAACACCTGAAAAAACTTTCTTTTCTCTTTGCAGTCTCAGCCATAACAGAATTTCTCAGGATGGAGTTCTGCATCTCATAAATACCTTTGCCACATCTAGAAATACCACTGAAGTTCTGGTTAGGTATGTGTCTCCTGACTCTTCCCTGCATTTTTCCTCTTAATTATCCTGGACTTTGTGATCTTTAGGTAATAATTACAAGGACCCTGTTCTGAGCTAACTTTATGTATAGGTGCATGCAAAGCTTTTGCTTATGTTTGTTTCTCCAGCAAATATGACCCATTGGCTCTGTGCTTGTGCTGGTATGAACTGCTTTTTCTCACAGATTAAAGTCACAAAGACCCAGCTTTGTGACTTTAAAGCTGCACTTCATGCTGCACTTCAGCACTTATCATTGTTTATGTTTATGTGGAGCAGCTGGTTCCTTGTGAACCAAATTTAACCATGGTCACTTTCATTCATTGCTGCTGTTAAAAGTAGATGCTAAATCTCATGGCTGAGTCATTTTAAAGAAGCTCGTTTTTCTGTTTCAGCTTTCCCCAGAGCTTGGCAGAGGAGCAGAGAGTGCAGGGACAGCAGGAGGCAGACAAAAGCAGGGCAGATTAGGATTGCTTCTGCAACCACTAGTGCTGGTTTATGTCAATTTAGCATTAGTGAAACCTTGTCAAAGTATTCCCCTGGGTTGATTTATCATACTGAGAGGTGAGCTGGCCTAGGTCACCGTGTCACTGCTGTGCTGTGTGGCTTTGTGAAGTTGAATGTACTGTTAAATTCTGACCACGGGGAAAATAGTTGTTTTCTCTCCAAATCCTATACTCAGATGTCTTCTCTATGCAGTTTGTGCTCCAAAGCAACTTTAATCATGAAGCTGACAAGCAGAGATGACCCAAGAAAGATTTTGAGGTAAACAGTACAGACTTTTTCTTTGGTGATTTATTTGACAAAAATGCTGTCTTCTTTGTTTAGGGAGAATCCCACGTGCCCTTCTCTCATTGCTTCCCAATGACTGTTCCTCATCTCCATAGCATGCTGAAGGTGTCACACGGCCTTGTCTGCCTTCACAGCTCTTATTCAATTGTCACCTTGGTTGCTAGATTGGGGTGAGACCCAGCTATCCCACTCCACTGCATGCTTTGCTTTCCCCAGTGAAGGAAGCAAGGTGTGAGCATCAGAAAGGACCTGTGGTGTATTCTGGGAGGGTCTTTTGTCTGGATGACCACAATTTTATGGTGTTCTGTGGTGTATATCTGCTTGGTGTCACTACAGTCAGTGGGTTCAGTCACAGGACAGGGTGCTACAAAAAGCTGCACCATTAGGACAGACATTATGGAGGCCCCTGTGTCAGAATATTCAATAGATGTTTTTGAACTGTTGCCAGAATTGTTTTGGAAGTCTTGGGAGCCATTTGAGGTTTTGGTATGATCCTTCTTTTTATGTGAGTAACAGTTGCGATACCTGAGATTTCTGCATCAGAAAGCCTGAATTGTTCATAAGGAACTAAGACCATTCTCTTTTGCATCCTTTCAGCCTCACAGAGTGCAACTTTCAGCCAGAGCACTTTGAAAAGCTATGGTTAGCCCTGGAAAAGTGCACCACTCTGACAGAATACATGTGAGTTAATGGTTGATGAAAAGCCTGCTTGGACCCACTGGGCTTGTGTGTAAGCTGTTCGTTATAATGATCTTTAATCCTAGATCCTCAGATAACAACCTGACAATGCATGCTGCAGAGAGGCTTTTACATTCATTGAGGAAAACTTCAGGTCCTCTAAAAATCAGGTACAGTGTCCCTTTGCTGTTTTAGATATTAATATGGGGCTGGTCTGGTAATCTAAGATGTGCTTTCATCAAAAGTGACAGTGAACTGTACTTCTTCAAGAGACAGGTAGTGTTAGCCTGAGAAATTCCCATGGATGACTCTAATTTGTCGGTATTTCAGCTTTATGTCCTTGATTCATTACTAAGCATCATGTAAAGCTGTGGCCATAAACCGTGCTGTCTTTGTAGACTTTTACCTGCCTTACAAAGAAGGATTCTAATTCTGTGTGAATGCTTTCATACCATGGTCTTAACCAAACCTTACCAGAGCATCCTACAGTTCAGCTGGGTAACAAGTTCTTTACTTCTCCCAAAATGTGTTTATTTAGAGCCACAAGGGTCAGGCTCCTTCTCATTGCTGTCAGTGGTAGGCATACAGAAGAGAAGTTTGCATCTTCCTCCACAGAGGCTGCTTCTCCTCTGTTCTCCATTTGCATCCTGTTTCCTATGTGGACATTACTTTGATGAGCAAAGAGTCCCTGCTGTGTATATTAGACTGCTGAGCACTCAGCTGACAGAGGTAAAGAAGGATCTGCACATGTGAATAAAGCAGAGCTGTCTGTTTTGTGCTTTACAGCATAAAAGAGCCATGGGTATGTAAAAAAAGTGTCACGAACCTTCTTGAGCTGGCTGTCCAAGCCTATGGAAACATTACTGCAATCATGTAAGTAGCACCTCAAGTTCTGGTATCTTTTAGATGTTTTCTTTTAGCCTGGGACTTGTAAAGAAACAGTATTGAAGCCAGCACTTCAACTTACTCTTTGGTTCTCTATGCTTTGACTCCAGTACATTTGTAAGCCATTAACCACCTTAAGTTGACTTGGACCCAAATGCCTGGCAGGTAGAAGTTCTTAGAAAGCGTGTGGTCACACAGCTTAGAGGTTCACTGGAAAGGAGACCCTGTTCTTGGTCTCCCTTGGGAGAAAGGGTGCCCAGGTGTGTAGTCTGTATTGGGCACAGAGAATTCATGCAACAGAGGTGTGCTCTCCCCATCGCAGAAAAAGCTGCTGACCGAGCTTGTGCTGTACTTGAACGTCGAAGAATCCGGTCACAGAACAGGGCCATAGGAAGCAGATCTGTGACCTATACTGCCTGTGGACTGGCTCATTTACAATTAGAGGCTTTTTTTTTAGTTTAAACATTGCAACCCTCTTTGGAGATGTATGGTTAGCATTAATATAGCAGCATAGTCTTGTCCCATCCAGTGCTCTGTTTTTCTTCTTTAAAACATCATTTGCTCCCTCAGGAGTGCACAGGTTTATGATGTTCTTTAATCTCTATCTTCCAGGATATGTAAAGATAAAAGCCTCTTCCAATTAGGCATAAGGTTCCCATGCTGTCTGGAGAAGGTGGAATCAGTCGTTAGCAGGTGAGAAAGCATCTGTTTGTCTTTTTCCACTTGTTCTGCTGCTCACCATGGGATGAAAAATATCTTCTGAGAGTCTGAGGCTCTCATCTCCATGAGTTCAGTTTCAGAACACCTCTGTGGTGTTCTGAAAGGCAGAGGGAACCATATTCGTGTGCATGTGATTTGCAGGCCACCCATTCTGGAACTACCTGAGGCTAAAAAAATCTTCCTACCTTCCCTGCAGGACCAGGAGTGCTTGCTCAGAAGACTTGAGCACTTCAGAGACTGTTACAACATGCTGGCTTCTGCATGAACTTGCAGGGAAAGAACAGCATCAGTGTCTTTTTCCCTTTGTGTAGCTGAAGAAGGCAGCACTGATCTTCTTGTGCAGCTGGGGAGGGCTGTGTTTCACTGTGCTAGACTGTGTTGTAGACAGGACACAGAAGGGGAGCCTGGAGAGGGCATTTCCCAAACCCCGATCTGTTCCTAAGCTTGTCCATAAAGGGCACCAGCTGCTGCAGTGGGAAGGCTGTGTATAACAGTGGGAATTGCTGATCATCACTGTTAACTTACGTGTGTTTTGTAACCTGTAGATCGAATCTGCATGAGCGAGAAATCAAGCGTGATTGCTTCTGTCAAAGGGTTCTTGAAAAATGCATCCAGCTTCAGGAACTGAGGTGAGTTGCTAGGCATCACAGATGATTTTGGGGGGGAAGAGAGTAGCTTTTCTTTTTCTGTTAATGAGGGCACACAGTGGGTCAGGGGAGAGGCTGGTGCAAAGTAACAGTCCCTACCCTCTGGATCCCCTACCTTGAGAGTTTGAATGGAAAACAGAAAAGACCCATAAGCCTAATGGTTTCCTGGGGTATCCCTTGAAGGCATCTAAATCTCCCCTGTAACCAAGTAATCTGTGCTCTCCCATCATGGCTGGGAGCTACAGTGGGGCCTTGTCAGGTGTCGATATCTTGACAATTCTTGAGTGTCCCAGCACTGGGGTGCTTAGCTGTGGGCTTGGTAGAAACCTTTTGTCACCAGTGGATCAGCTCAGATATGTTGTTCTGTTCTTGCAGATGGTCTCATGTTGAGCTCCACGATGATGACACAAAAATTCTAGTCACTGTTCTGCTACCTCTTCCAAAGCTGAAGAAGTTTGAGTACGTCCCCATCTGTGGTCTCTTCTTTATGCTTTATGGTTTGCTCAAGCCCGTGCCTGACTCTGATGCTCTCTGAATCGCTTTGTCTGGAATATGGCCATGAGCTTTGTGATCTCTGCTATGCTACGTCTAGCTTGTGAACTCAACAGCTCTGTGTAGTTCATGTTGTAGGTGGTTATAGAGTCATCGTTTGCATGTCTCGAGGTTTTCCTCTTTTCCTTTTAGCAAATGAAATTGATTTGAGATGGAGGCCTTGGCTTTTGTTTACATTGTACATAATTTTATACTGCCCTACAATGTAAAAGATTTTTCTGGTGTGGGTATCATTTAGTCCTTTTCACAGCCCTCTTCAACTGTCAACTCCAAGTTCATAAATGAGAGGCAGGCTTATAAAGGGTATCTCTGTCCAGTAGAATGCTGGGGGGATTAGTTAGCTCAGAGGCGGTCTGTACATTTATATCCTGTGTCTTAGAGATCTTTCTGAACTACCCACTCCTCATAGTCCTGTCCACTGGAGATGTGGAATTCTCTCCAAACTCATTGGTCCCTGATACTGGTCCCTCTGCTGGCCAGAGTTTGGAATGGGACAGCAGGCCTGTCAGTGAAGAAGTAAACTGCCCCTTTCCATTGTGCTGAGAACTGACCTTCTTATCTAATCTTTGCTATTTTGCAGGCTGACTTCTTGCAGTATTATGCCAACTGGAACTGATTACTTGATCACAGGCTTGCAGAAGTGCCAGGCCATTGAAGAGCTCAAGTGAGTGTACCAGGCTGTCTAGTGTCTGCCAGGTCTTTCTCAAAGCTTTAGTTAAACTACACACTCTCCTGTTTATACTATGTACAGATGTAGTTTTCCTTGTGGCTAGAAGACTTCAGATAGGGAAAAAGCAACAACACCTTTTTAATTGCAATGAAGGATGGACAGGAGAAACAGAGATCAGTCGTCTGGGGCAAAGAGCGTTAAGTGAAGAAATCAAGTGTTTTGGTAGCTGATATTTGCATGGATCATATCCCAGCTGAGAGGCCGTTACTCCAGTGTGGCAGTTCCAGAGCTAATATTATGCTCCTGGAGGATGACCTGGTGGCCTGCATACAGAAATGGCTTTTCCAGGCACGTACATGTGAGGCATCCTTCTGTTACAAAGCGCCCCTGGACCACAACGGCTTTGCCATATTGTAGGCACAGTGGCACCCTGCTCCAGAGGTTTAGGATTCTTAGTGTTTTATCAGCATCCAATAGCGTCCAGTGGAATTGCTTTAGGGAACAAAATCGAAAACTATTCACAAGGACTAGAATACACTCCCATTTCTCTTCCGCCCTTGTACTGCTCTCTTCTGCTCTGAATGCTTTCATAGCTGTCCATGGCTAGTTAGTTGTTCCTTTGTTATTTCGTCTTTTAGCCTGAGCCACATGAAACTCAGCGATGCTGCCATTCCTAAGCTTGTGCTGTGCCTTTGTAAAATGCCATCTCTGAAAAGGCTAATGTAAGTATGTGACTGCAACTCACCTCTAGCCCATCTTCTGATACTGAATAACACTAGCTTAATGTCCTTTTTCCTGTGGATGTCCTTTCCAGCTTGAACCATAACAGTATTGGTAATGATGGCTGCTCCAAGCTTGCAGAAGCCTTGAGGAACACGCACTGCATGGAAGAAATCAAGTAAGTTCTGTCTTTCTTGCAGTCTAGCATCAGCAGAGTGGTGACCCCTAGTGACAACATTTAGAGAGATCCAGATGTGCTTATACATGATGTAGTGAAAGCTGAAAGGTTACAAAATGGTCATGTATGACGTAGCTGCGGTTAGAGGTAAATCAGAGCCTGATGTTGGGAAGGTGAGAGTTTGGTCTAATGTCATTCTGCTGCAGTTACATAGAAAATATGTTAAATGGAGCATCTGGATTTAAATATTCTCTGAAAACCCTGTGTAGACCAGAGTCCCCATTTTCTCCTGAGAGTACCTCGAACCAAGCAGTTCCCTGTTCTGAAAACATCTGAATCTAGATCCAGCCCCAGGCTTGCTCTGCTTTTTTTGACCCCCTTCTTTCTACCCAGGTCCTGTCCCTCCTCTACTGTAATAGTTTGTAAGATTATAAACAGCTGTGTCTTGGGATTCTGGCTGAAGTAATTTTCCACCCATTAACAAGATCAAGTGATTTTGATTGCTGTTTGTAATTTTTTAATGCCTCATTAACAGCTACAAGTCTTTCATGAGAGAGTTAAGACAAGCAGTTCTTTTATTCTCCTGTCAAGGTCAGAGCTATCATCCAGCAGATGGGAGACATTAAATAAGATGTCATACTGTGATGCTTGGGATTTTCCTTTGCAGCACAGCCTTTTTTCTCCTCTTTAAAGTTTAGCCCACAACAAGATTGGAGATCCAGGCCTGATAAATTTAGCCACTGTTCTGCTGGAAATGCAAAACCTGAAGAGAATCAAGTGAGTCACTTTGTTTTGTTTGCAGTGATTTGGGGATATTGCTGCAGTTGATGGGAAAGCCTGTGTGGGAAGCCCCCTGCTGCCTTCATTTCTACAATGTTCCACCTCCTTCCAACCTTTAACATGTCATTGTAGACCTGATACAAAATGTACAAAAGCAATGAAAGGCGTTTCCTCTCCTGCCTTCTCCTTGTACATCTGCTCCTGGCATTGACATTTTCTGCTGGTGCAGAGGCTCTTTGATAGTGAACGTTACAGCTATATCCTCATGCAAGCATCCCCAGAAGCAGTGGTGGGTACTTGTTTGCCTTTGCTAGCTGCTTGAACAGAGATCTCTGGTTCATTTGTGTCCTGGAAAGTAGATATGCAAGCTCATGGGCAATCTTACAAGTCTCAGATCTATGCAGCATTTTTCCTTGGTCTGTGTAAGGTTCCCAGAGTGGTGTCCCCCAGTGTTGCTACACTGCTTTTCTTTTCCTAGTGAAAGTAGAGGTGAAACTGAAAATTCATCAGGGCTGTCTTCAGACTGTCTTCTGATATGGCTTATACTGTGTTCAGACAAGGCTCTCAGTCAGAGACATGGATTCAAACAGTCTCTCCTAAGAGGGAAGAGATACGAGAGCATCCAGGTTGTCTATTATGCTCAGCTCTGGAGTGTGCCTTGAACATTTTTGAAATTAAAAACCTGATAATGACTTGAACAACAAAAAGAAATTCCAGATTCTGTCTGGAAGAGGAAAAACTGCTCCTTCCTCCCAGTATCTGCCAAGGCAGGAGAGACTCAGTAGGTGAGGTAAACACACGACAAATCCCCAGGCCATTTTCCAGAGATCTATGGGGATATACCACTGCAGCCCCAGGTAGCCCATCACTGCAGTGACCCAGGTCTTCCCTTACACCAGATTGCAGTGAAGTATCAAGCGGGTACATTCTGGTTCTTGTTCAGTCATTGAGAATCTTTCATGCTTATTTTAGCCTTTCAGGGAATAGTCCTAGTCCTGCTGGAGGGGAAAAGCTGATGGAAGCTCTTGCCTACTGCAAGCACATTGAGGAGTTACTGTAAGTGTGTAATTTCCAATGTCCCTTCAGGAGGTAGGGCAAAAAGAAAGGCATAGAAACCAAATATTTTCTGGCTCCAGTAAAGCTGAAGTCAGTTTTAGTATTGATTCTTGTGAGAGCAGGGTAAAAACTCACATCTGAATAGGACAGGAATGTGTGGTGCTGGCTGTGGGACGTTTGAGGATTTCATGTTCACTACAATCTCTTGGAGATTCCCAAGAACAGTACAAACTGTGTCAGTGGAGAAGAGCTGGATCTGCAGTTTAACAGCAAGTGCCACAGGCATATGGACTGTGCAGTGCATTTTTTGCCAAAGAAAACAGCTTTAACCTATACAGCTACAAAAATGGAGGGAAGATGATGGATAGAGGCTTTAATCAGCCTTATTTATTGTCAGTCATTCAATTTCAGACCACTTTATAGAATGAATGTACCCTGACATATTAAACAAATAAGAAAATTTTTAAAAGAACAAATCAGAAGAAACTATTCTGTTCCAATAAAAATGCTGAAGCTATTAAAATATCTTTCAGATTACAATATTCTGGACTAAGGACACAGTATAAAGTGCAATTTCAGTATAATTCCAGCTCAGGACAGCTGTGGTGGTTTTACTCGGGTGGGCAGCCAAGTTCCACCATGGACACTCTCTCACTCCCCCTTCTTGAAGGGGGAGAAAATACAACACAAAGGGCTCAAGGGTTGAGATAAGGACAGGGAGATCACTCAACAAGTATCGTGACAGGCAAAAGAGACTCAGCATGGGGAGATTAGAGAAATCTATTACCTATTACTAACAAGCTGGAGAAGTGAAAAACAAAGGAAAGAAACCAAAAACGCCTTCCCCCCATCCACCTTCTTCTACCTCCTCCCCTGAGTGGCGCAGGGGAACAGGAGAATGGGGGTTGCAGTCAGTCTATAGCACTTTGTCTCCGCCGCTCCTTCTCGGTCACTTTCTGCCCCTGCTTCTCGTGGGGTCCCTCCCACGAGATGCTGTCCTTCCCGAACTAATCCCATGTGGGCTTCCCACAGGCAGCAGCTCTTCAGGAACTGCTCTAGTATAGCTCCGTACCACAGGGTCCATCCATCCGGAGCAAACTGCTCCAACCTGGGTTTTCTGTTCCTCATCTTACAGCAAAGATGAGGAACAGAAAATATGAGTTGTTTAACTTTCTGGCTGTCTGTCATATCATTAAGGTGATATCCAGGAGCATCACCACAGTGTGAGTACAGCATATTTTACTTCACTATTAAACTTCTGCTGAAGGGTTACAAAATCTCATTGTTATTTCTGCCCACCCTCAGTGTCCTTTGGATTGTGGACATTAGCTCCTTTCAGTGCAGTCCCATGCACATTTGGGTGAGGAATGGGGGTCACAGATACGGCTAGGTGACAGATGGGTGAGGAATGAGGCTTTGTATCTCACCGCCAGTAACATTTTGGTTTTGCCCCTTCCAGACTGTCAAGGAATGTTTTTGGAGAGGGGGCAGCAGTGAAACTTGCCCTCTGTCTACCTCACATGAGCAGCCTGAAGATCCTGCAGTAAGTATCAGCCTCTGCTCTAGGAAAGCAGGATATCCTGGGAATATGTGGGATGGCCAAAAGAAGGCAATGAAAAAGGAAGAAAGCATAGACTGAAGTGGTACGCTGATTTCTGATGTAGACATTATTTTAAGTGGCTCAGGATTGAGAAACCCTTCACAGTTGCTCTGCTGCATCACTTACCATATTCCTTACCTTAAGTCACTCCGTTATTGGTGTCAAATCAGCTATTCTTGTGTAATTTCTTGCAGCATTCACTTTAGAGATGAACCCAGCATTGTATATGCAGTAAAACAACCCTGTTAATTGGTTTCAATCATGTTAACTTCCAAAGTTTCTGGCTGTCCTCTTGTTCTCATGTAATGTAAGCATGTATATCAGTAGCTTTTGTGGCCCCTCACTATTCTGTGAAGGCATCTCCGAGTCATTTTTCTCCCTGAACTCAGTGATGTTACATCTTTAGAACTTGTATGGGAGTCTTTCCATGGCTCTAACATGTAGGACTTTCTCATACTGTGTTGCAGTAGTAAATCACGAAATCTGTGAACTAAGAGAGTTCACTGGGCTCAGTTAGCCTAGTATGATCAAAACATAACTTAGAGAAGCAATCCCAGTGGTGGGAGGCTTCAGTCCTCTAGGTAGGTTCTTGTCTTCACTGGAAGGGTGTTGGGAAATCTCGAGACATGAGGTCCCATCTGCTTATTGTTCCTAAGGTCATTCCTTACCATCTCAAACTGATCCCATGTGTGCAGAGCTGGAGGCAGGCTCCCAGTGGTACCAAGCAGCCTTTGCTTTTGCATCGACTGGCTGACTGTGCTCTTTTTTTGTGAGCACAGGCATATCCAGTGAGCTACATGTCCTTAGGGCCAGGTGTTGCTGGCAGCAGCAGCAGCAGAAATCAGCACCAGGTGCTGATTAAAAAGATGTTGCACCTTTCTTCTTGGCAAGTTACATACGAGCTTTTGTTACAGTTTTCTTCGAAAATAATCCTCAAACGCTTGTGTGTCTTTTTGCTAGCTTACAGAAAAATAACATTGGGCCAACAGGAGGGACAGAGCTGGCCAGAGCCTTGGTGGCATGTGGGCTGTTGGAAGAGATAAGGTAGGTCATGGCAGGACTACTCAGGATGGTGCCAGATGTATGGACTGGTATCACTCTGCAGGTGGGAGGCATTTCAGCGACCTGGCCTGGGGCTGTCGTCTAGGCTCTTTCCCTGCGCAGAATGGTCCTGTGGAAGGCAATCCCTCCACCCTCATAGGCATGTTTCTTAGAGTGAGAGGAAACAGTCTGAAGTTCTGCTGGGCCTTTTGTAGCTATGTGCCTTTTAACTATTTTCTGCTGTAACCTGAGGACTGATAGAGCTTCTAAATATGAAGTCAAAAAAAAACGAGGCAATATGAATGAGCTCTTCCACCTGTATCCTTGATGCCATCATTCTTTGTTATGTGTATATGGTTAAATAACAACATTAATAAATATGTGGGTAATTTGGGTGTGAGATATGGTAGAGCAGGGTAGGTATTGCCATGGCTCATGTTTGCTGGTAAACAGGAATGGAGCAGCACACCCTGGTGAAGGCTGGAAAGCAGTTACTGCTGTTCCTGAGCTTTTGAGATCCAAGTCTTCTTCCCATTCTCCCTTTGATGTACAAGCTTACCTTCATTTCCTCAAGAGGCACACCAGTCACTAACTGTTTCCAGTTTCTCATGCAACTCATGATGTGCTGCAGATGTGTCCATCTCAGCCACAGGTATAACCCTGCATTACTGTCTGCAGTAAATTAACTGGTGAATGGATTTAGGTTTGTAAGTTGGAGCAAGGCTCTCATTCCCATTTTACCAAGCAGGGAATTGACTCTGAGTTGACATGTCTGACCTGTCCTTTCTGTCTACAGCCTTCACTTAGTCTGGGTACTAGTAATTGATTTGCTAATACACCTAGTTGCATTTTGGTGGTGGGTCTTCTCTCACCGCAGCTGCTTTCTCTGCTGCCACTCAAAGCTTCTCCATTATTCTTACAGTTTATCAGAAAATGACCTCGGGGAAGGAAGTATCCATGCCTTGTCTGAGGGACTGCCACACTTGAAATACCTCCGGAAGATTGAGTGAGTACCAGGGCACTGAATGCTCCTAGGGCAGATTGTGGTTGGCTTTCTTTGTAGCATCACAGCAGATGTTGCTGGTACTGTATTTCCACCAGTTCTGAAACCAGCACTTTGTGCCCTCTTTTTCTTTTTTTTTTCTTTCTCCCCTGCTTCAGCTTGAAACTCTGTGGAATCACTGATGATTCTTCAAAACCACTTTCTTGCGCCTTCCAACAATGCCCTGCCATGGAGGAAATAATGTGAGTACAGGAGTGGATGGGGAGGTCCTTCAAACGCAGGTGATGCTTGTATTGATGTCTGCTCTTACTGTTACCTGCAGAACACTTCTGATCCTGCTACACATTTATTGATACTTACCACTACAGTACTTTCTAGTGATAAATTTGCTAGTGACTTATCAACTGACTAAATTCACTGCAAAAAATTTGTTGGTATACCTTGCACTTTGTTGGAAGTGAAATGTGAAGAGCTGAATAGAATATGGAGGAAAACACTCATCTTCAAACACTGCCCATTATCCTTTGTATTCTAGCATCTGCTCTGAGGGGCAGGACAAATTCCTTGTCTTGTTCTTCATGGCTAAGTCTTGTCCCCATTTAAAAAGAAATAAATAAATAAATAAAAGATGGTCACAGCTGGCTCTCAGAGGAGAGCAGGAACCTTTCTGTGTAATTGTAGAGACTGAACTGAGAGCTCAAAGCAAAATGAATTCAGCCTGCAGGTGAGCAGGTGGTACCACCAGTTCCTAGAGGTCACTCCTCTACCAGGCTATAGATCTGCCAGACCTAGGCTCCCCAGACATTTTTGCTGTGGCCAGCTGGGTGACACTTGACAGTCATGCTACTCTGATGTGCCACAGTTTTGCAAGTACTTGTGAAAGGTCTGAATAAAATGGTGCATGGGTCATAAGCCCACCAGACTTTCCCCTTCCTCCCCCAGAAGGTATTTGGGTGGAGATCACAGGTATTTTAGGACTTAGGACATTAAGTAAAAGCCAGGATTTTATTGCCAGTCCCAAGAGAGGTGAATTCTGGTGCTAACACCACATAATCTAGTGGAGTAAAGCAGTATGCATGACAGTATGCTGACACCCATGAAATCCCAGAACAGTCCGTGAAGTTGTTTGGTAGAAGGCCCCTATTCCTGGACTGAATTCTGTCTTCCCTTTCTTTTTTGGGTCCTGTGCACAATATAGAAATTCTGGAGCACCAGAATGTCTTATCAAACACAGAAATATGTGGTGAAACTGAGGAAACCCCTCAAAATTAATCTTTGTAGAGTAGGGGAACTTTAACCTACCATGATAAGACAATAATGACCTCTTGTAAATAGTCTAATCTGTGAAGGGCTTGTAGCATAGCATTAATGTTGTTTCCCTTGTGTTCACCATTGGTTGGGCTCGGCTGACTCACCAGCTGGGGTTTCTTGTCTATCGTAGATTGTCTTGGAATTCCCTTGGGGATGGAGGAGCCCAAGAGTTGGCCAGTGCCCTCCCAGGGATGGAAAAGCTGAAGATGTTAGAGTGAGTACAGCCCCAAGAGCAACACCAGGAGGACTGGTATTTGTGTCGTTGAGCCTTCAACTACGGTACTTCTGTGGGATGTACGCTAGGAACAACAGACAGATATGCTTCTGCAATTCAAATGCAGAATTCAAATGCTTACGTAGCCTGCTGTATGCACTGTGGGCCAGCATTGCTTGGGTGAAGCACCCAACACCCAATGGTGTTGAAGCACCTCTTGCTTAATTTAAGGTATTTTCTGGCTGTGGAGGTATCTGAGAAGAATCTAGTCTGCCCAGACCTGTTTGAGTCATGAAAGACAAAATGGTATTTCTAGGGCATGAGTCATATCATTTAATAGCCTCAGGTGAGCTTCTTCCTGGAGGCTTTTATTTATCTTCAATGCTTTGAGTGGTCTAGATGGTTACCATGCTCAGAGAGCCTGCAGCAGGGCAAGAAGTACGTAACCCATGCTGGAGTGGCCAGACTGTGGGTTCTGGGCTGCAGGAACTCACGGGAAGCTCAGATGCAGCTCCGGTACTGGAACTGTGGTGCAACCAGCAGCTGGGTTTGATGTTCCCTGTTCATGTGCTGGCCAAGTGGCATCACAGCGCTACTCCATGGGAGAGATTTGTTGTCTCCTGCTCAAGAACTGTTCTTGGAGCTTTCTGTTCCCTGGAGCTTTGCTGGAACATGTGGTATGTGTCTTCCATCTCTCAGCTATATAAGAATAATAGCTTGTGGATCTCTGGATCAGGACTGAGTCTTATTTGTCCTGGGCAGGGAAACTACACAGTAGAGGTTTCCCGGCTGTTTTACAGGTACAGGTAGGAAGGTTGTTTTTGAGGCAGGAAGAATTATTTCTAGCATTTTTTGGCACCAAGCTCATGGTGGGATCATCTGTTAGAGCTCTCCAAAGGCAAGGGAGCTCTTACAAATCCTATTGCTAAAAGGAGGTCATGGGTAGCAGTACATACTTCTTGTATAAATAGGGCCATGGTCATCAAGATGAAGATGATGTTGGTTGTGAACCATTGCTGCGCTTGTACAAAAGTGTGGCTTCTGGGATAGGAGAAGGAGTCAGTGATTGTTCTGCTGTTTTCTGCTCTTAATGTTGTTTTGCTTTTTAAAACGTTTTGTTTTCAAAATAGTCTGGAGAAAAATCGCATTGGTGCCTGTGGAGCCGTGAAGCTATCAAAGGAACTTGTCAAGTGCCCGGAAATTCAGTTCATAAGGTGAGCAGGTATCACAGAGGGTTGTGGCTGCATGTTGGGTCACCTAGGGGAAGTCGGGGAGTCTCGGGACAGGTGTGCCCCGTGCTGGCCTGCTGCCTCAAGTAAACTGGCATGGATGAGATTACTGCAAGGGACCCAAACACAAGCCAAGCAAACTGAGGGTTTTCTAGTCCAGATCCACCTCCTCAGAAAATCACAGGAAAAAAAAAAAAAAAAGGACTGCAAGGCTTTATATGAGGCAATAGTAAAGACCGACTTGTGTAATCTTCCCATCAGGAAGTTTGTTGCATTTTCCCTGTAAGTTTTCTTTTTCCAGTTATGTCTGGTTTCACTTCCAAAATATTTTCCTGCCCTGTTCCAACCTCTGTCCTGGGATTCATATCTTGCAGATACCCTCTCCTTATCATCGCTTCTCCAAACCATGTGTATCAAACTCCACTAGAAGCCTCTTGTGAGAGACACCCATTCATCCATCACTCATTGGAAAAGTCACACTTCTCAGAGTGCCTCTGATAAATTTTTGGTAACACAGGTCCCAAAGCCAAGCATCTGCTCCTATCTAAGCTGCTTCTTTGACCCAAAACCAGCCTCTATCTTCCCCAGTAGTGAGAGCATCCGCAGAGCAACCACTGAGAAGTATTTCTGGTTCCAGCTGGAGCTTGGGGCCCCTGTGTTCTTGCTCAACGTGTTGGGCATGCCACCTCCTGGCCCACCACATCAAATCCTACAGTAACACTCTTGCTGTCGTTACAGGCTGTGGGACAATCCGGTGCCCAAGGGCCTCGCTGCAGATTTGACAAGCCAAGACCCAAGACTGTGTTTCTCCTTCTATTAGCAAAGAAAAGACATGACCTGACTAGGAATTGCTTTCCGTTTCCCATTGACCTCAAAAATTACACTAAAAGAAAGAGATTCTGAAGAACGCAGGAAACCAAAATTCCTCCAGCTAAAAACTGTAATTATAATGTCTTCTTTCGTTGCACTGAACCAAGTGTGAGCACTTACGTGTGTTTTGTTTCACAAAAAGAATAAAGAATTGCTGCTGAGCAGGCAACGTTCCTCGTGTACCAACACTGAAACTCTCTTCAGGATGATGAGATGCATCTGCTCGTGCTTTCAGAAAACCAGCAGAATATTTCATTATCT
Source organism: Nettapus auritus (assembly GCA_011076525.1). NCBI lineage: Eukaryota > Metazoa > Chordata > Aves > Anseriformes > Anatidae > Nettapus > Nettapus auritus. Next base: position 11,293,907 of record CM021775.1, read on the forward strand.
TTAATCAAGATTACAACACCTACAGGATGTTCCAATAAAAGAACGAACATCCTCCAGGAGAGGATGTAACATTTTTACAAAACTGTAAACTGTTGATGCTGTTACAAATGCACTGGAACAAGCTGTTTGAAAATTGTATATAGCTCTGTGTGAAATACCTCTATGATTTTTAGGGGAAAAAAAAAAAAGTTTTTATTTGCTTCATAGCAGGCTTCTCCTCATGCAGAATTGTCTCAGTTTCACAGTAAAAACTTCAGAACTTTGGCAATTTCAAATCGTTGTCCAAAAATTATCAGTATTTGTGCTGCAATAACAGCCTGATATCGCCATAAATTTTAGTGAGAAACTTGAGGTACTGCTGAAGGTGTAAAGCAATTTGTAAGAAAACTGACCATTATATGTGAGAAGATATGCACCGCTGCCTACTTTCCTGTGGGGTGTTCCAGAGCTTTGGATTTTTGGATGACTGCTTCACTTGTCTCTTTGAGGTGAAGGGAAGGTTAAATTAGCTTGAAATGCTGCAATTTAGACTATATAATGGATTCTTCAAGCCTGTGCATTGCCTGGCCATGAATGTTGCTGGACTGGAAGAAGATCCCAAGCACTGAGTTTTCTGCTCTGCAGAGGAGACAAACCATGGCAGCTCCTTGCATGTGCAGAATGACAGTTCATGTTGCAGGAGTGCGTGGCATTCTCATTATTTATTAACTTGTGTTATAAAGTTTTCCTTATGTGCTTGTACTGTAAATATTTAATCTTTGTGGTATGTGCACAGCCAGTGGTTGTTACTCCTGGAGCTACTGTCCTTATTTAAAGATCAGCATCAGGTTCTGGGAGATACTGATGCTGTTGCATAGAGGCAGGACCCATTTTGTAGAGAATGCACTCTGAAAATGCTTTAAGAAACACAACAAACAAAAAAGATGGTGAAATTCTTTATTAGACCATAATTTATTAAAGTAATGAAGTATCTGAGATTTAAACACTAGAATTTAAGAGTAAGCTTTTCCAACTGTGGCCTTTATTTTCATTTTGCTTTTTCAGATCTAGTTTGCAGATGCAAATCTTTGTAGTGCCCATCAGTGTGGTGCAAGAGGCACTGCGACCACAGGCAGAGGTGCCTCAGTGCTGTTCATTCCTCACAGCTTTTGAGGTGAGCAGTGTTAACTGGGCTCTGCTCTGCCCCTGGTCTCCCAGGACTTTGGTTGGACTTCTGTTGGAAATGCAACACGGCAGATAGAGTTTTCAGTAACAGTCCGTCCTGGTCCAGGCTGTGATTTGAAAAGCCATTTTATCCTGCATTTTCAACATCATTTTAGCAGGACTGAGTACTGTGTCTCATAAATAATGAGGTTTACTCTGTATGAAGGATAAAATCACTGGGATGTTATTCCTTAATGCACCTCATGATGGCCATTTTGTAATCTTCAGAAGCAGCCACTGCCAGAGCCTTTTGCTGTTACCACAGTTCCATGCAACAGCAAGAAAACCAGACAGTGATATTCACTGTCAAACAGAGGTTTGTCCAGCTCCATGGTGTCATCTCCTTGATGTGTTCCTGCCTTTGAATTTGTTCTGGTGTCATGATAATTTATTTTCCCCTTTTACTGGTGTGAAATATACTTTCTTGCATATTGTTTTTCCTCCTTTTTTGATGGGAAAAATGTGCTCTGAGTAATTAAGAACGCCACTTTGAGTGCTTGACTTTTCAATTCTGTTTTTTGTTTGTTTGTTTGTTTTTGTTTTTTTCTGTCTGGGAGTCTAACCTCAGCTGGCTGCCTTTGCACAGGGATCTCTTGGGTTACATTGTATTGTTGGATTGTTCTTCCTTGCAATGAAGTGCAGTATTTAAAAATAAATGAAATCTGGGATCATTCTCTGCTGTTCCCCTGACTCCTGAAGTTAGGAAGCAAACACTGTATGCCATGAGGTTTGTAGTGACATGAGGCATGCTAAGAACACTAGTGCAGCACTTGTCTTGACTTTAGACATTAAAGAGCGTCTGTGAAATCCCAATGCACCCCTGCAGTTCCCCTGTTCATTACAAAATTCAAGATTAGCTCCCAGACTCCTGACAGGCATCACTGGGCATCATCTTTTCCAGAACACCAGGTGTCAGCAAAACCCCAGGCATGAGAAGCAGTTGTCTGTAGCTCAGGTATCCCTGGCCCAAACCAGGCGCCGGGCTGTATTTCAGTGCATGGGCCCTCCCTGGTGTGCCCAAACACAAGGTTGCATGTTCCCTATGCCTAGCTGGCTTCAGTTGCTGGATTAGGCCTTTAAGTATTCTACTTATCTGAGGCTTTGTGGAAATGTTGCTGCATTTAGAGAAATTGAGATCTGGGTTGAGTTATGTGTGAAGCAGAATAATGCACTTGGTCCTGAATTTGTTTCTTAGACTGAATAGCTGGAGCCATCAGGCCACCCTTCCCCAGCATGCTTCCCATTGTCACTGTGATGCTGATTTCCGTATTCTCAGCTTGCAGCCGTGTCTGAAAAGTTTCCAAGGGGAACCTGGAGGCCTCATCCAATACCAAGGGGTAGCATTAGCCTTACGGTATGCAGGAAGGCATGAGAGGCTGTTGGGGATTGTGCGAGATGGCTGAGTACTGGAATGATTCCCAAATAGATAATTAACGTGGGCCACTTTCAGAGCTGTCACTATTAGGCTTCACATTTATCATGGTCCAAAAATGGAAATCTGTCAGGACTTCCGCACACCCCTATTGTTTCAGGCTGCCTGCAGCCTGCAGAAGACAATGAACGCTCCAGTCAGGACTGGTTCCATGCACAGAAGGGAGTTTGCCCCCTGAGACCAGATCTTTAGAAATAAATACACTGCTGTAAACAAACATACTGCTGGAGGGTGGTGAGGAGCCCAGGCTCTGTGCTGTGGAATAGAGCCAGGCTTTTGCATGCAATGGCTGCTGTTTCGTAGAGCTGGAACTGCAGCTGCAGTTTCCCCTCTGATAAAACCAGCTCTGAACCCACTGGGACTCCGAGGTGTCCTGTTGGACAGGAGAGAAAAAAAAAGGAAATGCTTATTTCAGAAAAAAACTGCCATGTTGGCATTCATGCAGTGTTGGCTTTCTCTCCCGCCAGAGTGACGCTTGGGGACAGCGGCGTGGAGGTGACAGGGCAGCCCCAACACAAGACCCATTTCTTGCGCAGCTCCCAGATGCCAGCTGAATCCCTCTTTCGGACAAAGCCTCCTTCCTTCCTGCGCTAGCTTCGGGGTGGGTTAACACAGAAAGAAGGATTTTGCTCCTAAAAATCTGCATTTGGGCTCAGCTTTTGTACAGATGTGCCCACCAAAAGGCATGCTGCCTGGGCAGAGCAGGAGCATCCTGCATGCCCCTGCCCTGCTGCTGGGCAAGGGGCGGCCAGGCAGCCAGGGAGGGCACAGGGCTGGGAAGGGAGGGACAGTATCAGCAGGGAAATCTGCCTTAGTGCCTTAAAATTAATCTGGCTTTAAGCAATCAAGCTGCAGGAGAGGGGCAAGCTGGCGAGGGGGATGCTGGGACTTGCTCTTTTTGACTGTGGTCTTTAAAAGTATGAACAGAACCTGGGATAAAGGGCCCTATACAAACAAAGATGACTCATTTAATCTGAAGCCTCAAAGGGATGCTGCAGCCTGATTACCCTATCTCCATCTCAGAAATATCTGTGTAAATATCCCTTACATCTGCTGGTGTGTTGGCCCAGCATCAGGTCAGGCTGCTAATGGTGTATTGGGTGCAAACCCTAACAGCCATCCAGAGGGGAAAGCAAGGCAGCTCTGTGGCTGGAGCAGGTGGCAGGAGGCCAGGTGGCTCCTGAGTCAGAGGGCTGCCCATTCCCCTTGCTTAAGCAGCTTTTTGATATGGGGAGCATGGGGGTGAACCACCAGCATCCTGCAGGGCCTGGTCCCAGCCAGCGAGTCAGGGCCAACCCAGCCAGTACCCAGTGTCTGTCAAAAGCGAGGGGTGCTGCTCCCATGAAGTTGTGTTTTCCTCATGGGGAAATAACATGGGAAGTCATCTGCAAGCCTTCCCCCTGCTTTTGTCTGAAAACTTTTCC
>CM021775.1:11298365-11447975 GCA_011076525.1 Nettapus auritus
CCCCCCGAAGGCGGCGGCGGGCGGCGGGCAGCGGCCATGGCGAGGCGCTGAGCCCGCGCCCCGCGGGAGCTGCTCGGCCCGGCCCGCGGCGGTGAGCACGGGGCAGGGGGCGGCGAGGGAGGGCGGGGGGCGAGGGGTGGCGGGCGGCACCGGGGTGGTGACAGCCCTCGGGGCAGGGCGGGGACGCCCCTTCCCGCAGCCTTCGCGTACCCCTTTCCCCCTCCCCGAGCCCGGCGGGGCTGCGCGCCTGTTGCTCTGCCCGGCCTGCTCGCTGTGGCCGCGGGGAGGCGGTTCTCCCGTCCCCTGCCCGGTTCAGGGGCCGCTCCGGGCCCTCCCCGGCTGCCCCGGCCCCGGCCCCCGCCCGCGCTCCCGAAGCCAGCAGCCCGGGGAGCGCCGAGCCCCGCCGGGGGGAGCCCGGGGGTCCCGGGGCTTCGGCCGTTCCGCGGGGCACGCGGGGTCCCGGTGCCCTTCGTGAGCCTTCGGGGGGTCCGTGGGGTCCCCGCGGGAAGCAGCCCGGGTGCCCTAGCAGGAAGGCGGGCGGGGAGATGCGTTCCTGGCAGCTCTGCCGGGCTGAGGACCCGCTGGAAGTCTCCGTGGGAGTAGCCCCGGTTTAGGTGAGCCGACGGCTCGAAGGCAGTGGGGCTGCGGGCAGAGGTGCCCGGGGGAGCTGCTCGCAACGAGCTGGGTGGAGCGGGAGCTGCAGGGGTGAGCGGAGAGCAGAGCTTCGGGCAGCTGGAACACCTCCGAGGGGCTGGATGCCTGCTGCTGGCTGCCCAAGCCTGCGCTGCTCGGCACGAAGGGGCTGGGAAGGTCCCTGTGAACCCCAGCTCTGGGATTGAAGCCGCCTGGAGGTGCTCCCTTGGAGCTGGGGGAAGAATCGGGCTCGTGTGAGCACTGTGCGTGTCCCATATCGCTGCCCCGGCTCCTGCCTCCAGGCATCTGCCTCTGCCGAAGGACCTGCCGCAGCCCTGGCCGTGTGCGCCCGTCCCCGAGCTCTGGGAGCCGGCGGGGGCTTGGTGGTAGAAAGGACCGAGTAAGGAATTTCTAGCAGTAGGGCCAGTACTGGGGCTTTCTTATTTCACTGTGTGCGGTATTGCTGTGCTTTTCAGAGGTCAGAAATGTTTTATTACGGGTCAGCCATCACCTTGGGGTGAGCCCTGTCCGGGGGACAGAGAGCAGGGCTGGGAACAAGAGGAAGGCTGGGAACAAAAGCTCGGGGCATGGGGAAAGGATCCTTGCTGGAGACCTGAGTAGGAGGAGGATGTTTTCATGGTGTAACCTCGGGGAAGCGATACGTTTGCTTTGATTACAGCTGCATGACAGCCTGGGATACATATTTTCCCGATGAGGTTCATTTTTGTTTCTCTGCTGCAACATCTGCCACTGCTTCTAGGGCATCCCAGCCAGGACAGTGTGGAGAGAAGGTGCCAGGCAAAATGTGCCTGGCCGTGGCGTGGACGGCCCCCAGTGCTTGTTCTGGGGAGGTGAGAGGTCCTGGAGCTGCCTTCTGAGGCCGTCGTGGTGCTGTGGCTCTGAGGAGCATGGCAGGGTGGTCGGGGCTGGTGTCTGTGAGTCCAGCCGTGGAGCTGCTGCCTCCCTGCTGCCTGTCTGAGCACAGCTGGGTGGTCAGAGGGAAACAAGATCACCAAGGGCCACATCAGTGTGCTGCCCTGGGGGTGTCCATGTTCCCGGGGAGGGGACTCAGCCATGGACCCTGCATCGATTGCTCTTTCATTCATTGGCCTCTTTCATTCAAGAAGCCATTTCTCCCGGGGGGTTGAGGGCCCCTGGTGCCTGGCCAGGCAGTGCTGGACAAGCAGGGCACTGGCCCTGTGCGCCTGGGTTTCCACCACAGAAAAACCCTCCTGGGGCTTGGCCACTCGAGCTGCTGGTGAGGATGCTCTGTGCTGTGGGGATGTTTCTGCATGCTGTGAGTCAAGTGTTCCCCAGTGGTCCAGCACAGCATCATCTTCCAATGATGCCCCTCTCTCACCCCAAAAGAGAGGAGCTGTGCAGTGCTGGAGCGGCTGCTAGCTCCCCTGTGATTACCGGTCTGCCCAGTTGTGCGCTGGAATTGTATGGGCTTTGTCTGCCTTTTAGCATGTTGGGGAGTCTGTGTGGCGTGTGAATGGTCTGGGGCCAATAACCCACCTTCCTACTTCTGTTAAACCTGATGGAAATAATTTACCACTGACTCCAGTGGAAACCTCTGCGGGCAGTGTTTGCCTCTGGGAAAAGCTGCTGGGCATCGCCTGTGTGACCGTGAAGCGGAGCTTGTTCTCCTGGAGCTGTCGGAGTGCCGAGGACGTAACGCTGGCTTAATTGATGGAACAGCAGCACTTGCAGCCTCCTGTCCCAGCTCAGGGTTGCCAGCTCTCATAAGGAGCTCATTATTTGAGAGCTTTGGATTTCATTCAAAGGCAGGGTGGGGGAAGGAGAAGAAAAGGTAAATTTTGGCACTGGGGAGTGGGCAGGTGTTTGAAACTGTGTTCCTGGCAGGAGCCAAACAACAAAAAGATGTGAAAAAAAGAATTGAACATTCCCCCCCCCCCCAAAAAAAAAAAAAAAAAAAAAAAGTGCCACATTATGGCTTGTCTTAAAACCTCTGTAAAAGATTTATCAAGAGACCAGAGTCGTCATTTTAGCTTTAGCTCAGTCTCCTGGCTGCTTGTGTTGTTCTGTCCAGGGGGGTTGTTTGTTGTGAACACAGGAAGCAAGGGGAAAAGTAATTCCCAGGAACTCAGGTGAGTTGGGAGGCCATGTGCTGTAGTCATAACAATGTCTTTAAAGTATCAGAAAAATAAGCAAATGTAGTATTCAGTAACAGTGACTGCACTTTTTATTCGCATGCTGCTTTTTCTGTGGCTTTGGGTTTGGGAACTGGCAGATTTTTTGCCTCTTTCCAGTATCCAGCAGGAAAAAGCTCAAGTCTAAAATAGTCACTGTCCCCCAGCCCCAGGTTTTCCATGACCATGCAATTCCAGGTGGTGAGGATTTAAGAAGGAACATCAGACATTGAGAGGCTTATTTTAAAAATCCAAAGAGCTGGGAACATGCGTTTTGCTGTTAAACAGCAAGTCCAGTGCTGTGCAACCATGTAAAGCAAATTTTATATTCCCTCCAGCAATTTTTAAAGCTGTTGGAAAGGAGCTGAGAATTTATCAGGCTTAACTCTCATTATAAGCGGCGTTCAGGGTTTTGTGTCCCTGTCAAACAAATCCACATCAGGGTGAAGCTTTGTGCGTCAAGTGCCAGCCTGGCAGCGTCTCTGCTGTAAAGCAGGCAGATGAAATGTAATAATTCAGGGAAAACAACAACAACAAAAAACGGATTTTGCGATGAGCATGAGGCTTCACCTGTGTGCAATGTCAGGGTGAGCTCCAGCCCGTGGGAACATCACTGGTGCTGTTGCCAAAGCGAGGACTCCGGGTACTCTTTGCTTTCCTTGCTGGCGGAACCCAGTACGTGCAGTGCTGGTGGGCATTTGCAGCCCTCTCCCACTGAACTCAGCAGCCGGTTTATACCTGGCTTGTCAGAGTTGTCATGAGTTGGTGGACAGCAGATGCTCGATGTCGTTCAGCAAAGGGAAGGACAAGCTCTTGCTGCCTCTCCTCCACCCAGAGCATTTTGTTCCCCAGCATCATGGTGGTTCAGTGTCAGTGTGGCAGTGCGAACAAGCATTGCACAGAACTTAATTAATACTTATTTATAGTGTTGGGGAAGAGGCTTTGAAGTTCCGGCTGCTCAGCAAGCACCCAGTGCTTGCACTGGCCGGCAGCGGCATTAGTAAATGCTTATAGGTGTTTCTCATTACTGAAGTAATGTTTTTTTCCCTCACCCATGATGGGTATTGGCTAGAAACAGGAATTCGATTGAAATTCAGAAAGCCAGATACTTGGTTTTAATACATTAGATAAGCCTTTAATAAGTCAAATAGCCAATATACACTAGGTATGCTGGGTATAGAAGGGAAAAATAATTTCACCCACAGATATTTATCAGGATGAGAAGATTCAAAAGCAGTGGCTGGAAGTTACAATCTGCCCACAGGCCCCAGCACGCTGTGTCCTCCCCCCAGCATTTCCTGGCTCATTCCACAAGGAGTATATGTCCGAGAGGAGAATCCCTGCCGTGGGATTCGTGGTTTACATTTGTGTCTCTTTAGATGCAGCTCATGGAGGGTTTGATGCTAGCTCCAGGATTCACAGTGACATTACAATATTTTCTGCCCTAAATAACAGATTTTCCTAAATTGAGCCCAAGAGGAAGCCTGTATTCAAGCAAAAATATGTGGTTGTCTTAGTGTGTCTAAGCCAAACACGCTTGCAAATGGCAACTGGGATTGGGTCTGTGTGGCTCAACCATCATGTTTGCAGCAGAGGATGCTCTCTTGATCCTGTCTTGCCCTGCCTGTCGCTGACCCCTCTCCATTTCTGAGCAGCAACCCTCTGCTGCTGTGCTGGGAACCGGTGCTGATTTGTGAGCAGTTACCGAGCACTGAGCGTGCAGCGAGCTGTGGGTGCCTGGTGCCAGCTGGGGCTGGGCTGCCTCCTGGTCCCAGCCATTGCAACCAGTCTTTTTTCTCTCAGGTTTAGAGGAAATGCTTTTTTTTTTTTTTTCTTTTGTCTTTTTCCAGTGTGTGATTTTCTGAGTGCTCTTCTGAACACACTAGGTCTCTGCCTGGTCTCTGTGAAGTATTGCACTGGCAATAAAGCCACTTCCCTCTGTCTGTCACTGCAGAGGTGGAGAAGCAAGCCTTGCTCCTGTTTGCCAGGACGAAGCCTGCTGCTTCCCACTGGGTGAGCGCTGTGCACAGCCACCACCACTGCTGTGAGCACGGTGCTCGTGCTGTCCCTGTGCTCGTCGTGGCGGGTGACTTCTTTCCAGGCGGTGAGGTTTTGCTCAGCCCGGTCGCTTTGGGGATGAAGTGCTGGGTGATGACGTTTTTAGACTTCATCCAGGGCAGGCTGGAGAACAAACCTTGCTGCCCTTTGTTCCCGAGTACTGGGACGGACTCTGCTCAAGGGTCAGGGTGGGTGGCGTTGCAGGCTGCCTGCTGGCCGGGAGCATGTTTTACTTCATGTGCCCAGCTTACCGAAAACTCTGCTTTCTGTAGGTGCGGGACCTCTGCGAGGACATGGGTACTGTCCTGCGGTCCTGCAGCACGGGTGCCGGGGGTGCCCAGGAGAAGCAGGCTGCTGCTGGCGTGTCTCAGCTCCCAACTGGGCTTCTGAGTCGCTTTTTAGGTGCTTATGGCTGAAGCTGAGCCTGACTGTGCATGCAGGAATGGGGAGGGGAACATCGCTCCCACCTGCCCAGCTTCATCAAAGCATCCCTTGACTGTTGCTGGCCCTCCTCACAGTCCTGCATCCCAAACGGCAGCAGGGTGCTGGGCATTGCAAGCCAGCTGGTGACCAAAGGCAGGGCAGGCCCCTTTTCTCCAGGCAGGTCCCCCGGACTGCTGCCAGCTCGGGATGGGGCTTGCAGCCTGGGTGACCCGTGCTCTGGGGTGGGTTGTAGCCCACGTGTCATCCCCTGGCAGGGGAGCAGTTTCTCCCGCAGCCTTCTGAGCTTTGTCCCCTTCTTGGCTGCTGTGAGCTGCCCTCGCCCATTGCAGGGAGGGGAGCGGTGCTTCTTCCCCTCAGCAGCACTTGCCCTTGGGGCTGGAGAAGCTGGATGGGGCTCTTCAGGACACAAAGGCAAAACCTGAGCTGCTGCTTGTCAGAGCTGGGATGCTGGTTAGTGAGTTCTTCCCCGTTATCCTTCTACCAGCCATTGACAAACTCCCCTTCCCAGCTCCCATGGAAGGGCAAGGTCAAGGCGTGTGCACCGCTCCCGTGGCAGAAGGACCCCGGCCAAGCCGTGCTGCTGTGGGACTCAATGAACACACAGCTCTGGGCTACTTTCAGACAGCCCTTGTAAACTCTTGTGGGATATCTGTGAATGCTTTAGCTTAGACAAAAGGTTTTGTGTGCAAATAGAAGCATGATGTTGTAGTCTCCAGAGCTTTTGGTTCTCTGACTCCAAGTGGCATTTTGTGACTGCATTGTCTGCATGGCCTCCCTGGCACTGTGTCCCATCCCCCTCTCATGGCCATGGTTGTTTTGGGCGTGCTGTGACCTGCATTTCAGCTGACCCAGCAGGCTCACCTTCGGGGTGCCACATCTTCAGGGTCTGCTGTGGCCCTGGTTGATCTGCAGCCAGGAAGCACAAGGCAGGCGCTGAGCAAGGCTCATAGTGGCCTGAACTGCCCACATAACCGAATCTCCTCCCCCAGAGGTACCTGCTTTAGCTTGTTCCCCTGCCGGCTCCTAGAATAGCCTAGGTGAGTCAGCAGCAGGGAGCCAAGGATGGGCCGGGGTGCTCCCTTGTCTGGCGGTGACCACTGTGCTGTGTAGGTGAGTGTCCCCTGCTGCACCTCATTTGTCCTTCCGTGTCTGGGGGTGATCTCCCTGTGGTGGTGCTATGGGTGGGAGCTGCCCTTGGGTGCATCCAAAGGGGGGATGCCCCTGAGCATATGGGGATGGCCCAGGGCAGGGAGCAGGAGCGGTCCTGCAGCACAGATGCACTCTCTTGGCCAGCCCTGACCTCACTGAGCAGCGGAGTTTGCGCCCCTGGGGACTAAGGAGCCGGTCACGCTGCACGTGCAGTGAGGGCTGCCAAAGGCCACCGTGCACATTCGATCATTTCAGAGCAACCCAACCACAAAAGAAAGTGTTTGAACCATTTTCCAGACCACTAAAGATGCCTTTCACTCTCTCCCCCATGATAAATTAATTTAGATGTCACCAAAAGGCATTTTACTGTATTGAAACAGAGCATGTGTCTGGGTGAAGCAGCAGGTGACAGGACGACTTAGCCTCTCCCTGGTAGTGCCTGGAGACAAAAAGCGGTGCCTGGATGCATCTGTATTCGGTGTGTGGCTCTGTAGCATGTTTCCATTTCTCAGTGGGACCTCATTTTCCATGTGAGTTTCTCCCTGGAGCCTCAGGCTGTCACCCCCTGTCCCCAGGCCAGCTGCAGGACGCTGGCCCAAGTCCTCAGCCCACGGGGTGGGAGGCAAGGTGGGATGCCCGTGCAGAAGAAACATCAGCATTCTCTTGTGCCTGGTGGGCTCTGCCCATCGTCACCCTTGACAAGATGTTTCTGGCAAGCAGGGCACTGCCTGCATGGGCTACAAACCTTGCCAGGGCCAGTGGGCAGGGGCTTTTCATTTAAGAGCTGACACTGGAGAGGAGCTGGACGTTTCGGGTGGCTTGTCCTGCCTGGACTTGGGGGGATCTTTGCATGAAATGAAGGAGGCAGGAGGAGGACTTCAGTCTGCCTGCCGTGTAGCGCCTCAGGGTTAAGTCAACATCAAAACTCCGGTGATAGCTTCACCTTTCTGTACTTTGAAGGTGAGCTGGGACAGTGCAAGTGAAGATTGACTTCAAGAAGCAAAGCAGTCCCTGCAGATTGAGGGAAGCCAAATTTTCTGTGGCTCCTGTGCCCGGTCACCAGGCTCTTTGATGTCCAAGAAGAGCTGAGGTTGTGTTGCGGTTTTCCCTGGCTAAAATCTGTCTGGAAAGTCTGTTTGGAAAGTACTCTAGGGAGGGATTGGGGAAAGAAGTGATGTAAATAGTTAAACTATGACCACATAAGCTTTGTGTCTTTAGAAAGCCTCTCCAGGGGGCTGGGGCTTTGTGGCAGCTCCTGGTGCGGTCAGCCCGTTGCATCACACCTGCTCCTGAGCGTGCAGTGAGGAACCACCACGGCACTGAGAGAGGGCAGGCAAAGGAGAGGAGAGAGAGGTGAGATGCGTCCAGGGTCATGCTGGAGTCAGCACTGGGGTGGCCCCAGGCTGCTGGCCATTGTCACAGCTTGCTTGGGACGGGATTTTGCAGCAGTGGTACAAGAAAACCTGCTGTCAGCACAAGCAGTAATTACCTGGCAAAGCAGTGTTAGGGATGGTTTCCATCAGAAAGGGTTTATTTGGAGATGACATATTTATGTCATCTTGAAACCTTTTTTTTTTTTTTTTCTGCTGTGTCAGGCCCCTTGTGCTTCCCTGGTGGGCTGGGCTGAGGTTTGCATTTCCAGCGGTGCTGGTCTGGGGCTGCCTGCCTGCCTCTGTGCTGTGTCCACGCCCCTCGTGCTGGTCACACAGCGGGTCTGCAGGGCTGGAGGTCTGGTGCTCCCAGCAGGGGCGTTTGCAGCAGAGGTATTTGCAGAAGAGCCTTGCTGCTGACTGGAGAGGACAGTGCTGTGTGTGTGACTAATTGCACGGGTGCTCAAGAGGTAGTGAGGCTGTTACTAACACCAGGTGTGGGCTGGTGAATCCTCCATGTTGCCTAGGCGAGACTGAACAGCGAACGTTTTTGCTTTGCAAGATAATTGTGGTGATGACCATGTTTGTTGATAGGAGGGAGCCAAGCGGCTGGTGCACGCTGTGATGGTGTGGGGTAGCGGAGACACATTGGGCATCCATCACAGCCCACCCTAGCCTTGACTCGCTTCTCCAGCTGTGTGTCTACTGCATTTCAGTTTTTCTGCTTGGGGCAGCCAGTTTCTTAACGCTCCTCTCCTTTGTTGCAATCTTCTGACAACCCATTTTCCCATGCTCTTCTTCCTCCCTCTGCTCTCCTTCTGTGTGAGCCCAGAATTACCTGCCTGGTTGCCATCTCTCCTATTTCCAAAGGAGGAACATGCTTCTGCCATTGACTGTAGTGGAGCAGCCTGCATAGGTAAACTGAGTCACGGGTAGCTTCTGTGAAGCCTCTCAGAAATCAGTGATCTTCCCAAAGGAGGGAGGTGGGGGGGCTTCCAAGAGGGACCCAGAGGGACTTTCCATTAGTCAATGGCACTTTTGGGGCTGTTTCAAATATAACTTGTGTTCTCTGTGAAGTTCGTTGATTTTTAGTTTAAAGGAGAGGAAATCACTTAAGTTTGAGTGTACTGCTAAAATTACAAAAGCCCCCAGAATGTTTTGCTTAAAATGCTGTGAAAAAGATGGATCGGGATACACAAACCCAAATTCTGGCTGCTCACCCCGCTGTGGCATCGCCTCAAGACCCACTGAGATGCTCTGCGTGCCCACAGTCTTTCTGCTCTCCCCAGTATAAGCACTGCTCACCCTTCATCACAGTGAATAGTTATTGTTCTGCTTCCCTAAAACTACGCATCTGTTTCCTGTAGTAATGCAAACTCTGACCTGGTGTGATGGTGTGAGGTTTTTTTTCCTTTCTCTCTTTTTTTTTTTTTTTTTTTCCTCCTGGTAATGCTCAAAACCACCTTACCGTGGCAAGTGTGGTGTGCTTCTCTCCTGGAGGAGGGAGGAGAGGATGCGTGTGTTGCCCTGGGGCTCCCCTTTCTTCTGGGTGGCTGCAGCACTTGCTGGGCACCAAATCCCTTGCTGCAGGACGCTGTGGACACAGAGCAGCCTTGGGGGGACAAAGTCACATAGGAAAAAGCACTCAAAGATTGTCAAGTGCAGAGACGTGTCCATCTCGGGAGGTCCTTGAAGCGTGAATTGCCCAGTTGGTGTGAATTGCTGGGACGGTGTGATCTGGGGAACGCATCTCTCCACCCTTCTGTTCCGAGGGCTCTTCTTCAGGCATCTGCTGTGGCCAGTGTCAGATGTTGCAGAAATGCCTTGCCATGTTCCTGGGGTGCAACTTGGAGGTGCGGAGATGGGATGGGGCAGATCCACGCCCCCGCTGGGGCTGGACCCGCTCTGCTGGGAGCTGGGCAGCCGCAGCCTGGCGTGCTTTTCAGCAGGAAGCCACGTGGCAGCACGATAAGCACGAACCTGGCAGCTGTGATTATATGTTAGGAGAATATTTGGCTGCGGATGCCAAGTGAGTCGGAGGACTTAATTTAGGGCAGCGAATGCAGAAAGACGAGAACAAAAAAAAAGGAGGAGAGACTGGAATCTATAATGATGGAGAGCTGGCTCTGGTGCCAGCTCCACTTCCCCCGAGTTCAAAGCATCCCATCACCCCGGGGGAGGTACTGGATGTGTGCCATTGCCCAGCTCAGAGGTGCATGCCGGAGCAGGGGGGTGACGCGGGTGGCCAAGACCCATTTCTTCCCAATGTGCTTCTGCCCAGAGACTGCTCTCCGGGCTGGATGCTGAGTGGATGAGCGATGGTGGGATATGCAGATATGTCCGTGCCCTACGGTGTCATGGATGCTTTTGGCTCTTTTTGACTCTTTCCTTTATATGAGTTGGTTGTCAGGTGAATCCATCCTCTAGCCTGGTTTGCAAGCACACAGCTGCTGTGCCTGCAGAGGAAGAGGAGCAGCCCCACAGGGCATGGGCAGCTTGGCCCAGGGAAAAGTGCCATGCCCCTCTTGCTGACTCTTCGGTGTTGGTGAGAGATGCTCTCAGGAGCTTCATGGGCCCAAAGCTCAGCCATGCGCTGACCTGAGGGTGAGGTGCTTGGAGTGCAGCCAGGGACAGTTAGGATGGGTCCCCTCTGATGTGCCCCAGCTGTTGGGCTCCAGCACCACGATGTTGGCAAAGGGCATGGGGTGCAGCCACCTGGACGTGTCCAGAGGGACTGGAGCTGGTGGGTGATGTGAGAGGTCCACCCGTCTCTTGGGCATCTCCGTCCTCGGTGGAGAGCTGGCCTCTGAGGGCCAGATGGATCAGCAGCTCCTTGGTGGAAAAATCATCTTTATCAGGGTTGTGGGAAAAGGGCTGGCAGCATCGTCCTGCTGCCTTTTGCCTTCTTGGTAGTTGTGTGCTGAGCACCTGTGTAATGACACCAGGCTCACATAGTCCATAGGTGGAGGGGAGAAAGAGGCCCGTGTCCCAGTCCCTTATTTTGGGCTTGGGCATCTGGGCTGGGAGCAAGTCCCAGCCAGCACTGGCCACCTCTCTTCTCCATGGATGCTTTGTGAGCTTCCCGCGCTGCCGGCGCTCTTGGAGGCTCAGCAGGGGCTGGAGTGCAGGCGATGCTCAGCATGCTCAGAGGATGTTTTGGTGCCAGTCAGCCCTGGGAAAAAAAAGCTTTTTCCACTGAGTCATTTGCTGCCTCTGTTTTGTGTGAGGCAACGTTGAGATCTGGGGGGAAGGGGAGATGGAAAAACCCAACCCGGATCTCCCATTCCAGCAGGACCCCATCCACATCAGCACAACTGCACTGTGTTTGCTTTTTGGAGGGAGTAGCAGGCAGATAGCAGCATAAATAGAACAGGACTGGCTATTTTAAGACATCAATTGCATGATCTGTGTGTTAAAAAATAAAATTAAAAAAAATCATTGTTTCAGCCACAACTGGCAGTGTGGGTTTGGAGAGGAGCAAGCAGGTAGTGCCTGCAGGCAGCAAGGGCTTCAAGGTGGAGGGGCCAGGAGTACTTCTTCCACCTAATTATGAAGCCAGTTTAAGAAGCAAGTGGGTATTTCTCCTCAGTGTTGCAGGAGACTAAGGTTCCTCATGTACACTGACTTCTCGTTGCTGGGAATTGGGAATGATAGTGTTAGATGGAGCTGTTCTGGACGGGAGCAAGTTCTGTGTGGGGCTGGGACTTCGTGGCTGTTCTGGAGAGGGGATAGACGTGTGTGCACAGCCAGGGATGGAGCTGTCTTCTGGAGAGGTTTCTGGGTTCCTCTGGAGCTGAAACAGTTGTGCCACTCCTGCCGGTTCCTTGTCAGTTGGACGAGCAGCACATTGTGATAAAGAGCTTGTACCACCGGGAGTTAAGGTCAGGCTGCTGTTCAGCAGAAGTCTTAGTAGACAGGGCAGGAAGGCTTAGCCTTGTAAGGGAGAACTGTTTTCCTCTTTCTTGGGACTCCATGGCATGGCTGTGGCACGCGAGGCTGGGTGCCCAGAGTGACATCCCTGCTCCCTCTCTGTCAGGAGCACGGCTTCTAGCAGCCGGCAGCAGCAGCGCCCGCTGATACTTGTGCCCAGGGAGAATAAACAAATAATATTAATTGGGGTTTCAATGCCAAATGGCAGCAGATGGCTTATCAGGGGGAAGGAAGGTGGTGTTTGAGGTTTTGAGATAAAGTGGATGAGCCAGGAACCACTCTTGACGAAGAGGGCTATGGAAAAAAAGTACTGAACCAGCTGACGGGCAGAGCTCTCTTTCCAACAGCAACCCCAGCCACAAGCATTTATTAGTATAACTTAATCTGACAATGCTGCTACCTCTCTTTTTTTTTTTTTCTTCCCTTTTCTCCCTTCTCTCTTTTCTGTTGAAGACATCTTACGTTTTTCACAAGTGGACTGCACATCAAAAAGCAAAACTGTCAAGTGGGAGGTATATGGGGTTGTCATATTAATAATGGTATAAAGCTCCCATTTATTTCAGTGAAATAGCTTTGATTGCAGACTTTTGGTAAGCTCTTCTTATAACAAATGCGTTTTTATCAGAGTCCTGTAACTCATCCTGTGCACCAGGTCATACGGTTGTAATATTGGCCTGGCTCTTCAGTCAACCAGCTAATGCTGCTTTTTAATTGCTGCCAGAGCCATTGCCACTGGTCTGGTGAAAGGCTGGGAGCAAGGCTGAGCCAGAACCCAGGACTAGAGGTTTCCTTCCACCTCACTGAGCGGAAAGGTCTCACCCCTTTCGTTATGATGATTAGGGGCAGAGCCCAAGTCTGGCCATTGTGGCTTGGGACAAACCTGTCCATCAGCAGGGGCAGCCTGGGAGTGCAGGGCTGCTTCCGTGGGACTGCTGGATCAGCTCAAGGGCAGTCCTTGGTGCTCCCGTGGGTCAGCTCACAGGACCCACACATGGGAGCAAATCCCTGCCCTTTGAGACTCGTTACTGCTCCCCAGCCATTCAGAAAGTGCCACACAATGACCAATTTTCATGTTGAAAAGTATAATGGAAGTGTTAGTTCTCCCCACAAAAGGCAAATCATGCTGAAGAAAGAGGCTGGGAACACTTCCCATGCTAGGATTTGAAATTATAATTTGGAGATGTCAGCAGGAGACCTGGCAGAGTACTCGGTGGTGTGGCTGTTACCTCCAAATACCTCAAGTCATGTTTCGCACCATGCTGCACAGTCAGCTCCCTCCTGTGCTGGGAGGCCTTTCTAAGCAGCCCACAGGGTTTGTGTACCCAAGGCGTGGGTATGTGGCTGCAGCTGGTCTTGCACCCCTGGGTGGCTCCGATAACGCAGAGGTGAGGCAGGCAGGAGGGGACACCTTCTGTGATGTGGGATGGTGAACTTGTTCCAGCACAGGCTGGTTAGACGAGTTCAGTCTCTTCTCCTCCTAGTACTGGTCCATACTTGCTGGTCCTTCCCTTTACCCACAGTTGTGGTGAGATGTCACCTAAACAAAGCTGTCTGTAGGAGGAGGCAATGGCTTTGATAGCCATGCTGGGCTTTCTGCCTTCTGCCAGCTCTGCTGCTGTGCCCAAGATGCTGCCTCGTTTCCTCCTGCTCTTTTGGGGGCTAAATAGAAGACGTCACCTTTCCTTGAAAACCTGTTATTTGTGTAGCAAAGCTACGGCAGGATTTTGTTGTTCTGCTGGGCTCCCACTCAGGAAGCCTGGTACGGCATCCGTGTGGGGATGATGACCAGGCAGGGCAGGTGCTTGTGTGGCTGCATGTTTTTCTGCTTGCCCTGAGGTCTTTCTCTTTTCTCTCATGTCCCACAGACAGCCTGGGGTTGCTGCTGCTGGAGTCCATGGCGTACACTGGGACTCCCTCCCCAGCGGGGCCTATCGGCTCCCAGTACTGCGTCTGCAAAGTCGAGCTGTCCGTCTGTGGCCAAAATCTTCTGGACAGGGATGTCACTTCCAAATCCGACCCCTTCTGTGTCCTGTTCATGGAGGTCAATGGAAAATGGGTGGAGGTAAGTCCTGAAGCTGTGTGCATTTCTGTCTCCTGTGGTTTGCCGCTGATGTCTCCAAATGACACTTGTGTTTTGGGCACGAGGACAAACCTTGATTCCTAACCAGAGCAGAGACTGTATTGCTCATGGTTGGATCAAGCTGGATTAACATTTCTTTCAGCATCTTTATCTTTTCCTTCCCTCTGTGCCTGGCATAGGAGTCCTGCGATAAGGGCTCTCGTGAGGTGCTTTTAGCAAGACATAAATTCATAAGGATGAGCTTGCACTGAGGTCTGTGCAAGCTTTCAAGCTCCCTGAGGTTCTGCATGTCATGTTCCTCATCACATTATCTCTTGACCGGGACATGCCTGATTTCTAGATGCTCCTCCCTGCAGTATCACAGTGTGTGTGCAGCAACCCCTTGAAGTTACAGTAGAGCAAGGAGTTGGATTTGGGCTTTTCTACACTGAACCAGGAGCTTCATGGTAGCTTGGGGTGCTGCACATGAGCTGCTGGGCCAGGGTGATGGGTGAGCACATGTGCAAAAGGTATTTCAGTGCTTCCAGCACAAAGCATGTAGACATGTGCTACAGGAAAGGAGGCAGTACTGAAGTTGCACCTTTGGAGGAATATGGATAGGTCACAGATAGAGTTATTCCCTGTGCTTCGCTTGGAGAGTTGTTCTTTCTAGGGAACAGGAATGTACTGGGTGAAAGTCTGGCCGGCCAGTCCTGTAGAGCAGAGCAGTCCAGGACTGCTTGTTAGGAGTACCTCCAAAAATCATATCAAGGTCAACAGGCCTTGCTGTGGGCATTCAACAGGCCTCAGTATAGGCTTTCAATGGGATGAGAGGGCAGGACATAGGAGAGGAAGGAGAACATTGTGAGCTGGATGCACAAGAATGTATGGATCAGTTCTGCTGCAGACAGGCAGCAACTAGCTGGCAAATCCTGAGTGAATGGGAAAACTTTACAGACACTTTTCTGATGTTTCCAGCCCTCCACTTCAGCAGGATGAGGCTGCTGCTAATGGGGTTAATGGATTGAGAGGGAATTTACCCTCAGTGGCTGTCTGAATTATTTCATAGCATAAGTGAAATGGCTTGATCCCCAAAGTTTGCTTCCTAACAACCCACCAGGTGGATGTGATATTCCCCTCCTGCTGGAAGTGGCACAGGAGTACACACCCCACTGCAAGCCACTTTGGGGTCTACGCATGTGCATGTTGATACACAGTGGTTCATCCAGAGATGCCAGTGTTTCAGTTGGGGAGGTCTCCGTTTTTTCTACAGAGGGATAGATTCTGGGCTAAAATGCCTGCAGAAATAAATAAATAAATGTGGTTTTCATTTTATAAGTGTGATTGTAGTTAGATGGTATAAAGCTTCTTTTAGGTTTGTCCACGAGGGAGCAGATAAACAGTGCATTGAGATGTGATGGATGGGTGCAGCTAGTGGTGTTGGATACAGACCTGGTCAGCATAACACAGAATGAGCAGCCGAGGGGTATTAAATCACCAAACTGCAACAAAAAAAAGTCCCAATTCCGAGGTGGTCTCATTTTTCTGAACTAATGAACTAGTGCCAAGGAGTTGATGAATCAATGTGCATTGGCTAATGTGTCCTACAGCTGATCTTGATGTCAGTAGGGAGGGTGTGGGGGCAGACCTTGCCTTTGCCACGGTCTGCAATTAATTTTGCTCATCAGGTTGGATGAGACTAATGAGCTTTCCAATCTTGATAGGTGTCATCTCTTTGACCTAGATGTGCTTTTCAGGAATTTCTCTTCTGCTGTCAGTAATGTCTCAGTCCAGCAGTTTTGATTCCAAAGCTTCTTTTGCAATACAGATGTGTGGTTTTGCTCTTTTTCCCCTTCCTCTGCTATTTTTAGCTTCTTTGTAATTGACAAGAGGTGCTGGAAGCCAGCCTTGAATGGCAGATTGCTCAGTGCTCTGCTGCTGTGTTTTCAGTGGAGGTCAGCATGTGGCCCAAACTGGAGATACGTGGGGCTCTCCAGTGGTAACAGCTGTTCCTGGTGTCTGTGCAGGGGATGTGTCTGGCCCCAAGCCTCCAGCACGCTGTGGGAATGGCCAGCACCCAAACCCTCGTGTGCTCCCACACCCTCCTGTGCCCCCATGTTGTAGTAGCGGTGCACAGCAACAGGACCAGAGGGAATGGCATGGAGCTGTGACAGGGGAGGTTCAGATCCAATATCAGGAAAAGGTTCTTCACTGGGAGGGTGGTTGGGCACTGGAGCAGGCTCCCCATAGCAGTGATTGTGGCACTGAGCCTGCTGGAATTCAAGAAGCATTTGGACGCTGCTCTCAGACGTACTGCCTGATCTTTGGGAGGTTCTGTGTATATCCATGAGTTGGACTTGATGATCCTTGTGAATCCCTTTCAACTTGAGATATTCCATGAATGTATGATATTGGACTGATGTATGGCAAGAGGTGGGACTGGTGATTTCAGGGGGTTGTCGCAGTTGAGGCAGTTGCTCCAAGATGAATCTGTTTCCTGTCTAAAGTGTCTCAAATAGCAAAGCTGAAATACAGGGGATGGACAGGGACAGGCCACAATGTGCTCAGCAGAATGCCCTCATCCTATAGCATGTGCTGGCAAGCACTGACACTGCAGGTGCCTCCTCTGCACTGGGGGTAGTGACATGCCATGGTCTTGTTTAGAACAAGAGCCCTCAGGATCCACCCAGGCATGGTCATACCAGCACTCGTACCTGGGTAGTGGGGCTGCAGTGCCTGCGAATGCTGACAGCAGGGGTTCTGTTCACTCGTTTTTCTAGCTGTCGTTTTTGTTCCCAAATACAATTATTTTGTCTCACTGAGCTTAAGAAGAATTAAAAAATATTCATGAATCAGCCTTGGAGGGGGTGGTGGAGGGAGGGAGGAACAAAAAGCACAGGCCCAGAAGTGACAGAAAGATGGGTAATATGTCAGCATTCTGCCTGGTGATGTCGTCTGGCAGGAGCCAGGAAAGACCTGGCCCATGACTCAGCTGTGCCCTTGCTTTTGTGCCAGCCTGAGTCATCCCTCCTTCCTGAGCCTCGGTGTGGTGGCGCTGGGCACCCCTCATCTCCTCTGTTGCTGCATCTCAGAGGGGTGCAGAGGCCATCGGCTGCCAGCCTGTTGGCCTGGGGCTCCTAGGATATCTTTGGAGGGGAGGGGAGAACGGCAGGCAGTATGGCATGGAGCCTCTGCTCCCAAATGTTCCATCCCATGTTCCCTACCCCTTACGAGAGCATCTCCCAAGTGCTGGGGATGCCTGAACGTCTCTAGCAAACCTCTCCTTGGAAACTGGAGGGCTCTTCAGATGCGTTCATTTAACACAAGGGTTACAATTAGAGAAACTTTCCCAGATGTGTGCTTGTTTTGTAGAATTGAGACTCTTGGCCGAACAGAAATCTTCAGTTAGCCTATTTGTTAACCGAAGGCTCTTAAAAACCCTTGTGCTTTTCTGCTCCTGGGTTGCAAAGCCACTTCTGCTCTTTGCAGGGCACACAAATGTGTGAGTGTCCAGGCGACAAGGAGGCGGTAGGAGCACATGGTCTGATTGCCTCCTGGTGGATGTTGTGTGAAAGCCCTTGTGCACGATTGTTACCAGCAAGGTGGAAGGTAAAGAGCTGTACCAAACTGAAGACTGAAATATGTGCAAGAAAGCAGCTGAAGCTTGTGATTTTTTTGAGCTTCACGCAGTAAGCAAGCATGTAAACACCTGGTCAGTTGGGTGTTGACAGAAGCCTCCTCTCTCTGCAAGAGTGAACTTGAGACATGTTGACTGTGTTTCTCTTCCCCTTCCCTGGCCCACCCATTCCTGGTAAAGCTGGAGATGGGACCTCAAGTTACCTCTTGCACTGTGGAGATACTCTTGAAGTTCCTGCTCTTTCTATATTCTTTTCCATTTGCACTCAGAAAAAGTCTATTTTTGTTTCAGTGTAAGGCACAGCCCTTCTTGCAGAGATGTGTTCTTTGTATCTTTGGGTGTCCCCCAACTTTGCAGCATCCCAAATGGCATGCCGCTTGCCTCCAGTCTTGATATGGATGCATTTTGGATAATGGCAGGGTGGGCAGTCTGCTGTCCCCTTCTCAGCTATTCATTATCCCAAAGGGGAAGCAGCTGCCTTTTGAGCTCACTTTTCATCCTGATTTGACTTGGTCCCTGGCTTCCCAGTAGCTCAGGGAACATGAAGGGAGCTAAAATCCATCTCTGATGCATGCGTAATATCATATACTAGCCTCAAAAGGGGATTTGTGTGTGTTATGCTT
This sequence comes from Nettapus auritus, assembly GCA_011076525.1. NCBI lineage: Eukaryota > Metazoa > Chordata > Aves > Anseriformes > Anatidae > Nettapus > Nettapus auritus. The sequence goes on from CM021775.1 coordinate 11,316,422, forward strand.
GTTTGGACAAGCTCAGGGTTCATGGATTGCCACTGCTCCTGGTCCACCAGGCGCGTCTCTCTGAGCAGATGTTTGGGTCCCGCAGTACAGGCGGTGGCAGAGAGAGAAGGATCTGTGTGAAGCTGCATTGCCCTGGCTGGTGTACAACCCACTTGTGTTGGTTTATTCGATTTCCATCTCCCCAGAGGGTGAGGCAGGTAGCTATTTTGAGAATACAGCATTTACTTTAGTCTTTTCCTGGCAATTAAGACAAACTGAGTGACCAACTTTAAAAATACTGCGATAGTTGGTATATATAGCAAACTTACCACATTTCCACTCAGTCCCTCCAAAATCTCTCTTCTATGCTGAATGAGTTCCACTGGGACTCAGAGGTATGTGTTTTCGTTTTATGCTTTTTCTGTCATGGTGTACTTATTTCTGGCTCTGCTGCTCTGGCAGATGTCCATCCATCCTGCAGTCCACGGGTGCCAGTGCAGGAGCTGCTTTCTGTGGAGGTGTTGCCCTGAGACCTGGTTTGTGTCAGGCAGCTCAGCCTTCTCCATTGGGTGTGTGGACTGCAGGATGAGAAGTGATGCTGGCCAGGGCTGCAGGATGCTGCCGGTGGATGTGATGGTTTTCCTTGGAGTGAGCAGCTCCAAGGGAACAGCCTGGTGAGATGTGGTATAGCTGGGCTAGAGGAGAGGAAGGAGCATCTCTCCTTGTCCTGCTGGGTGCTTTAAGTGGCTTGGGGGAAGGAGAAGGGAAGATTTCCGTGTTCTGGCAAAATATTCAAAGTGTTGTGTGGAAGGACAGACCCAGCGTGAGGAGACAAATATGAGGTTTAGTCTGTTCCCCCCTCTGATCAGCTCCCACAACCCATGCCACCTATGTGAATTCCTCCTAAGCACAGCACTTATTTTACAAGGAGCTGTGTATAGGTGGGACGAGACCTTCTGGCTCCAGGAGACCTTCAGCAGTGACCCCATGGGAGGGGAACCAGCTCTACACACCCCACTCCATCCATAGGATGCTGCTTCCTAAGGTGTCTCTTGTACACCTGCTGTGTGGGGGATCAGGGAGGCTGCACCTGAAGCCTCCTGGCCATGCACATGTGAGGGCTGGGGGCAGAGGTATGGATCCAAGATGAGAAGTACCCCTTGGTCCCACTTTGCACCCCACGTGAGATCCTGTCTCACACCTGAGCATCTATGAGTGGTGGCTACCTTTATTCAGTTATTGCTCATCACTCTGGCTATGCTTTTGGCTTTCTTTCTGGCCTTTTTATCTTTACAAGGATATTTACTACTCCCACTGTGCTGTGGCTGGATTTCCTGGGCAGTACACCTCCGTGCTCCCCGTCCAGCCCTTGGCTCCCCAGCGCTTCCATATGCAGCTCCATGCTTCATCTTTTGTGCCCTCCTCTCTTCCCAGGCGTTTAGGGATATTGTTTCTTTCAGCTTGCTTACCGGCCTGCGAATCAGCACTGCGCTGGTTCAGCAGGCAGCTGGAGCTTCTCTGCAGGTACCTGTCACCCTGGCACTCAGTTACTGAGGATGAAGAGCAATGCTTTGAGTTAAACATTTTAGCGTCAGCAGATCTAAGATGCTCCAGGTCATGTTCTGCTGGCTGGGCTCATGCCCTGTGGGTGAGGGCAGTCTGGTCCTTGGCTGTTCACAGGATATAGGAAGCCCAAGGGCTGGTCGTGGCCACCTTTGCACTGGTTCAGGAGGATTTTGGAGGCATCAGAGGAGGGCATTGCATACATCAGCCTTCCTCCCACTTCTTCCTCTGCAGGGTGCATCCTGGTCATCTCCCTCTGGAAAGTTGTCTAGGAGTGCAGTGCCAAGTGTTTTTCATGGCAGTGGGCAGACATGGACATGAAGTCCATGTGTCATATGGTTAATTATGTGTCTCAGGCTTGCAGCATGTCGGAGCCAGGGTTGCTGTACTACTGCAACTCTCGCTGCTGCCAAAATACCAGAGAGGTTGCAGGTTATCCTCCCAGCCCTCTAAACATGTCTGAGCAGACAAAGTCTCTTCCCTTCACACAGGGGTATCCAAACTCCAGGTTGTATAGCAGCAGCAACAGAAGGGTGAGGATTTTTCACACCATCTTTGCAGTCTGGAGCCTCAAGTCTGTGTATGTTGAGGCCATCTCATCACCAAAGTGAGGCTGGGGGAAAAAAGCTGGCAGTGCTCAGAGGGTTGTTTTTAGGGAACAGGCAGAACTGGGATAAGTTGTTTCTCCAGCCAGCCAATATCTAGACTGCTGGAAGACTTGCCTCAGACTTGGGAGATTCTTATCTGGCCCTATCTCATGTTTCTCCTGTGCTGGTCTCAATGTATTCCCTGTGTCCCTATCCTATTTGTATGAAGAAGGTTATAAACGCAAAGGTGCTCTCTCCATCTGAAGGACTTCCTGATCTATATTAGATGACAGGGTCTATTGAAGTCTTATTTGGATCCTTCTAGCCTCTTGTTTCTCCCAATGCTTGGTGAAATTCATTTTTTTTTGTGGAGGGACAAGAAAGAAGATACCACATGAATATTTTGTTTTGAGGTCTAGAGGGAAATGCTGGAGGATTACTGTTCTGAGTTGTGGTGCTTTTTGTTTGTTTGTTTGTCCTTGCTGTTAGTTGCATGGCCTGAAAGAAATAGCTTTGGCTTGACTTTGAAGGCATTGCAGCAGTGTATCTGGTTAGTTAAGGACAAGAGAAACAGGTGGTTGTAAGTGTGTGAGAGCATTGGCTCCAGGGGTTTTCTGTGTCCTGAGAGAACAGGTGTTAGAGGCAAATGCAAAGATTTCAGCTTCGATAAGCCTTGAGCACACACCAAGCCTTGGCACCCTGTCCTTAGGGATGAGGTGCATGAGGTGTTCCTTGTTCAGATGCATTCCACCTTGCATATACAGTATTAAGGCTTGCGTTTAGGGATGTGTCTGCTGCATGCCTGGTGTTCTTATGCTTTGATGGCCACTACAGGGTTTCTGTGTGTCAGGACTCCAGCTGAAGTCAGAAGAGGCATTGCGGTGACAATTATGTGAAGTACAGATGTCTAAATGCCCCCTCTTTTTTTTTTGCAGCTCGACAGGACAGAGACAGCTGTGAATAACCTCAACCCAGCTTTCTCTAAGAAGTTCATTGTTGACTACCACTTTGAAGAAGTGCAGAAGCTCAAATTTGCCCTGTTTGACCAGGACAAGTCAAGCATGCAGCTGTATGAGCATGACTTCCTGGGTGAATTTTCCTGCACACTGGGCATGGTGAGTCTCTGATGTCCTTTCGCTGCTGCTCGCTGTCCTCCAGCAAAGGGACCCCAAATCACAACAGCTGCAGGAAAGCAGGGGGGACAGAGCTGCTTCTCTTCTCTACTGTAAAGTTTGTTGGGTCCTTCCTGGCAAAATAATAATAATAATAATTTGCTTGTCATACTGTTTAGGTCAAAGTGTTCCATTTCAGGGCTGTTGGTTACTTGTTCAAGTCTCAGCTGGTCATAGTATGGGCTTCTGCTGTTGACTGCAGAGGGAAATTGGATCCCTGGGGAAGGTGTGTGGGGGTGTTTGCACCCAGTTATCTTGGTCACTTGCACTGGAAGGTGTTGGAGATAACTGTTTCTCACCAAGGGTTAATAGTAACAGCCCTGATCACCAGCTTGGATTTGGACTTGGGAAACTTCCAGATGTTTAAAGTTAGGATATGTTGCAGTCTATCTTCATATCTATTTTAAATATTTTTTTAAATTTTTTTGCAAAGCTTTTGTAATAAAAATTACTGCTTTTTTTTCTGTTTGAGAACAAATCATTCAGAAAACACAACCTTGGCATTGTGAAGCAAATCATATCTCCTCTGTAGCATGTTGGTGCAGCAATGTTGTCTTGTGTTCTTGTGGAAGAGTTTTCAGGACACATGCTATTTATAAGTCTTCGGAAGGTCTTTGCATTTGTGAGCCCAGACCCAGTTAGAATTGGCAGCTAAATTCTCCAAACTTCTTTGTCTTCTGAGTGTGCTCTGACTCAGAGGTGAGAAATGAGGGAGATTTTTCCGTTCTTTTTTAGCCTCCAGCTGCCTGGGACTGCTGTGGTACCTGCCATGAACGTAGGGGCTGGGAGAAGCTGCCTCTTGTGTGCTCAGTGCTGGGGGAAGCAGGCATTGCAGTAGGTGGGTCGGCATGGACAGCCAGCCCGAGGTGTCCAGGAAGGCTTGTGAATGTGGTCGCTTTATTACACAAACTAATCTGGCACCAGATATGCCAAAGGAGGCTGAATAACTTTGTTATTGGCAACTAAAGAACTTGTCAGAAGATCACTGACATTTACAGTCTGAGGTTTAACATCGGTGTTTTTGGAAGAGCTCTGTGATGACCTAATTCTGATCCTGCAGAAATTAAGAAGCAGCCCAGGCTGGTGCTCAGTGATAAAGGCCAAACCATTTAGCAATCGTTTTCCTGCTGTTAGAATGCAGCCACCTCTGGTGTGGGACAGTTCAGCAGTGCTTATTGTGAGGGCCGCAGTCTTGATGGACACTGCAAAAGGAGAACTTAAGGATATAAGGAAACAGAGCTGGAAACTCACTGTTACTAATCATACCTCTGCAGAAGTCCAGGGCTCTGCTGGAGAGAAGCATCGTCCATATGCACTAGGGAAGAAGGTGGAGGAGTCAGCCCCCTATTTTCCTGCATGTGAGGTCTCATAGAGGAGCCTAACTGCTTCTGGTGCTTTAAAATGTGATGAGGTGCCCAGATTTTGATGTGTTTTTGTGGCAGTTCTCTTAAGCAATAGGTGAACTTCTTAGTGACCTGAAGTCCCCAACAGGACACCATCTTGGAACGGAGGGATCTTCTCACATTCCCTTTTTCCCTGAAAGCCTCCGCCTGAAGTATTGTTGTCTTCTCCCTGTCACCAGTGCAGCATCCCTGTGCGGCAGAGCCCAGAGCTGTGGGGAACCACAAGGGCCTCGGGAGGAGAGGTGTGGAACAGGGAGGACTTGAGCTTGTGGGCTCAGCCACGCTGCTGTGGGGTTTCTGAAGCCTGTTTTTTATCTGGTGAGATGTTCTCTTAAGTCCACCTGTTTTTGAGGCACAAGCAGCTGTTAGAAGGGAAGGAGAGCAGTCTCAGGCAGCAGTAACCTGCCTCTGATGAACTGCACAATGAACACCTGACTTCCCAGTTTAGAGTTTGCATCAGAGCCCTGTCACATCAGGTGGGTTGTTTTAGTGCAGCTAATTAGGCCTGTGGTGAGATTTAAAAGGATGGTTGGATTGCTTGGAGGCCTGTAATGACCTCTGTGGCAGAGTGAAACCTTAGGAGGGATCAAATTGCAGGCTGCATGGTGTTCATGGTTGCTTCTCGCCAGGGTTGCAAAGAAATCTTAGGCCACAGCAAAGCACAAAAATCTAGCTATGTTATATGGTGATTTGTATATGTTTTTGGAGCAAAAGGACCAGGACACGGCTAGACTGAAGATTCCAGCATAACTTCAGGAACTCCAGTGCTGCTAGCCATGATTGGAAGGGGTTTTGCTTCAAAATTCCAAAAAGAGGAGGAGAAAAAAAGCATTTCTGGAGAGCAATGGGAAGAATACAAGTGTTGGTGTGTCACCTGGATGGTGGTAGCAAGAAGCTAAGCTATTTCATTCATTCATTTTTATTTATTTATTTCTGGCTGTGATATAGGACCAAGGAAGGAGAGAGAAGGATGGGTGGGGCTGCACTTACTAAATTGTAACTCATAGATTTTGAAGGGGTCCCTGGTAGGTATGGAAGAAGAGCATGGCTGGTTCCAGCAGGTTGCAGTTTGTTGTATGGGGGTCTGCATCCCGTGTGAAAAACTTACAGGGTCCCCAGATCTGAAGGCACCTAAAACTCATTGAGCTGGGAAAATTGCAAGGGGTTTAATTCAGCTCCCAGAAGCCTCTTACAAGTCAGAGCTGAAGGGGAGAAATGCCTTTGGGGGGATACCAACCCCCTGCACCTTGCTGTGCAGGCCATAAGTCTAGGAGGATGCTCGGGGAGAGCATCTGGCTTGTATCATGGTTTCTCCATGGAAACATGCCCTGGAAGCAAGTTGCTGGCAGGGATCATGTTAGCTGAAAAAAAAGATTCCGTTTGTGTTTGAAGGGAGTATTTAACACAATGTTTGAAAGGTTGAGTTGTGATTTTGCTTGGGACAAATCACAGTAGCTCTGTCTTTGTGAGATCCCACTGACTTTGCACCACACAAACACCTGGTCCATGGGTTATACAGGGGGGTTTGGCATTGCAGGGGCTGCTTCAGCCTCTTGTGCTGTTGCTGCTCCATGCTGTTAAAAAGCCACCTAATGCCCTATGGACTTGGTAGTGTTTTGGGGGTGCTGCATCCTGGTCTGCGCCATGGGGCTCTTTTGACCTGGGAAGAGCTGAGCTTCACTCAGGTGCCTCCAGTGATGGTGGCAGCATTGACAACATCATGGTCATCTCTGAACAATACATATTTTTTTTGTTGCTGTGAATGCTTAATGTGAATTAACTAACATGAGCAATGATCATTTGCTTATGACTCTGCTTTTGATCACTTGTACAATCATGACTTTGTTTTCTTTGTCTTCTCTAGATTGTCTCCAGCAAGAAAATAACAAGAACTCTCCTTCTGGGGAACGGCAAGCCAGCTGGGAAAGGGATGATAACGGTACAGTAACTCATTTATCTTACCTACAGAGTGTTTAAATACACGTGGTAAACCAGGGATGATGCAAGACACTGAGGGGCCCAGGATGCTGCAGTTTGTGTCACTAACGTTTTTTCCTTTGTCTCCCACTTTCTTGCCCACCTCTGGTCTGTTTGGAGGACAAGGTATTTGGGCCAGGGACCGTCTAATCCGGTTTCTGTCTGGTGTCCAGCTCTGTGAGACAATCAATCTGTATTTTGGTCTCTGCGCACTAAAATAAAAAAAAAAATAAATCTGGAGAAGTACAAAGTAAATATATACTGTTGTTTATTATCTTGTACATAATGCCTGTTCAGACCTCCCCATAGCAGATGGAGGTAAAAGGGCTGATTTCTTTGCTGACAATCAGCAGTTTTGTTTGTAGGAAGAGGATAGGAGTTATGCTGTTAGCAACAAGTCTCATAGCAACAGCCTCTGCTCCTGCTGCAGACCCCTTCGGGCAGTGGCATTCCAACTGCAGATCTGTTTAGTGATTTATTTATTTATTTGTTTAAAGAAAAGGCTAAATTTAGGCTCATTTCCCCTATGCCACATCTCCCATCGTTTTCGTTTGCTTCTTCGTTACAGTTTTTGTTAGACTTGCAGCAGAGCAACAAAGGCGTGGAAGAAAAGGCCAGCCAAGAGTTAAACCACAGCCGGGTTTTAGAAGCACTGAAGGGGTTTAAAAGCAGTTTGAAAGACCAGGACCTGGCTGCTGCAAGGGCATCTCCACTGCTGTTTGCTCTAGAGACTGGGAAGATGCTGTTAGCTTTTCTCTCTTAATTGCTGCAGTTAATCTTTAAATGCAAGAGGAAAAGCCGCAGCAAAGCTCTTGATGATACCCAATGCCATTTCCGTCCTCAGGAGTGGGCTCTTGCCGCCCCGTGCTTGAATGGGAGGGACTGGAGCAGATTGAAAGTTCCCAATCAAGTTCAAAGTTGCCCACTTTAAAGAAGGAAGTTTCTGATCTGTCACTACTGCATCATTAAAATGAAGGGGTCTGAGATGTCTGCTTCGTTTTGTACCATTGGTATAATTCTTTGATTTTTTTTTTTGATTATTTATTTATTTTTGCCTCTGCTAAAACCAGGTGATGCAAACAGGCTGTGGTGGCTTGTGTGTGCTGGTAGCACCTTGTCCTCGTAGCATGTGAGAGAGCCCCAGGGTTAGCGTGGGGCTGCCAGCACCAACTGAGAAAGAGTCTTCTGCTTTGGGCTTACAAAGTGTGGGGTTCAGAGCCAAGCCCTGCCTTCCTTAACAGTATTCCCTTAAGCTTTTTCCAAGTTTCCATTTTTTTGAATGCCACACACAAAAGTCATAGAAGGGTGAATGCAACAATAGCATGTTGGCTTGATTACTGGGATTGAGTGAGGGTCCTGAGGTTTAAATAGTTGGGGAAAATCCCAAAGCATGTCACTGTGCTTATAGGAATTGTTATCAAGGTCTTTCCACTAGACAAAGTTATTGTTATTGTCCGAGGGGAGATGCCACAGTGTACCTGTTTGTTCTGCAAAGCCTGGCTTTTCCTTAGCCTCTGGTGAGCCCAAAAATGCAGGAACTCCACACTGGGTCTGCTTTTGACAGGAATGTCATCTGCAAAGGGCAACCTCCGTCTGCTTCCCTACAGCTCCAGTTCCTTACATATGCACACCCACCAAGGACTGGGTGGAAGAGAAAAACAATGCTCTGACTTTGTTAAAGTGAATGGAGAACAATCTGCCTTTCTGAAAACAATGTCCTTAATGAAATCCAACCTAACAATCTGCCTTTTGAATACAATGTCCTTAAGGAAATACAAACTTATTGGATATGTGGGAAAGAGAGCACTTTGCGGAGCCTGCCTTGAGGTTCTTGTGCTTGTGGCATCTCATGGGGCTGAGGTTGGCTGGTGTGGGAGCAGCACCTCCCTGCCCCGATCCACATGGAGTCACCTTCTCCTCGGCAGCTGGGAACTTGAGGCTGTGTCTGCAGAGCTGTGTGTCCGTGTGGGGCAAGGGGAATGCTGGCAGCGAGCAGGTCCTCTGGGGACTGAGGAGAGTGTTCTCCGCTGGACAGGCTGTGATTCCAGGGCTATGACTGCCTCATCGGCTCTGCCCACTCCCCACCTCCCATTAGTGTGAATAACCCTCTGATTGCTCATTCTGAAGAAAATTGTCCCCTTGATTTCACTGAGTTTTGTAAAGGTCCAGCTGTAATTATGCTGCGTGTCCAGTGAAGGACAACCTCCCTGAGATCCAGTGAAGGCAGTGCTCCGGTGAGGGGAAAATGTCTGCACTGTGCTCCTGGTGGGCCCCCAGCTCCTCAGGCCAGGTGTGCTGAGGGACATGGGCACAGCCATGGCTCGGGTCCATGGGGAGGGGAAGGGGGACAGGAGGCAGGAGGTGGAGAGCAGATGTTCGATCAGGACAGAACCTTGAGAAGAAATTGAAATGATTCAGAAAACGGCTGCTAACAGAAATAAAAAAACAAGGTGGTTTTTTTTTTTTTTTTTTGTGTGTTATTTTTTTTTTTTTTTTTTGTTATAAATATTCCCTTTCTTGAAATACCAAGAGACTCATTAGACCGTGTTCCAGACAAAACCAGCCCACTGGTCTTTGGCAGTCAAAGCCATTTTGTTGAAGCATGTGTGAGATAAGCGCCTTAAACTGAAGTAAGCCAGGCTGCATTTGTGCTTGCTGTAGCTATCAGGAGCCATGATGGGGTCTTTGTACTTTGGCCGTTTTCTTCGGTGGTTGTGCAAGGATGTGGTTCCACTCTGGTTCATGGTGCCACCAGGATTACTGCGAGGGCAGGGACTTGGGCACACCATGGTGTGTGTGATCTTCATTAGATCTTCAAAACCTTGGAAATGGGTTTTGTAGGAGTTGCAGAAGTGTCTCCATCGTGTGTGTCCTCATGTGCTGGATTCTTCTCTGGCTTTTGGCTTGCTCTTCACTGACTTCATGCTGAAAATGAACACAGCTTCCCTTTGTCTTTCAGATAGCTGCCCAAGAGCTCTCTGACAACAGGGTGATTACTCTGAGCATGGCTGGCAGGAAACTGGATAAAAAGGTGAGTGGTGATGTGTCAGAGGATGCAAATGTTAAACTTCTGTCCTTCGTAGGCTGAGGGATGTGAGGAGATCTCTGCTTATGGGTATGGGGGTGTCAGAAAGCAGTCCCACAGGAGAAAGCAGGAGCCTGGGACTGGAGGTCTGGATTCAGGTCCTGGCTGTGCCACTTGCTGCTGGGTAAGCCTGTGCCTCAGTTTCTCTGTTGTCATCATTTCACCTTCCTCGTGATGCACATGGAAAGATTCTATGTGACACAGGACCTGTGTTCTAGAGAGAGTGTTTTAAGCTAAACTTACTACTTCACTGCCTGCTCTTTGGAAGTATCTCTTGACTGCGCTGACAGTTTTGACACCCCTCAAGTCAATAAGTACTCCTGGCTTGTTGCCTTTAGCCCTCCTCAAAATTGAGTGAACGTTTGTTTATCTATCAAACAGTAGGTCCCATCTTTTTCAAGGAAGAAGCACTGACCTCATGGAGGTAGATGATGCAGATTTTGGCTTTGGGTATGACATGCAGGAAACTGTAAGCCTTTCTGAACAGAGCAATCTGACCTTATTTACCAGGCAACCGGAGTGATTCTTCTTAAACCAGTTCAGTTGCTAAGCAATCAATGGGACTTTTTTTTCCCTCTTCATAGTGTTTCCAGAGCTTGTGTTGTTGGCAGGATGGCCCTTGGTTTTCAAACCACGGTAAAGCAAGCATTTAGGCAGAAGGGCATTTGCTGGGGCAGAAACCTTGGGTTGTTCAGTCCTGTTGTCCAAACCAGATGGTTGCCCAGTTCATCTGAGTGTTTTTCCCAGCTGTTGGGAGTGGCTGTTCCCTCTCCTTCCTGCTTACCCTATCTAGTACTCTGCAGTGCAAGGAGCCAGATGCTCCTGCTGAGGGAATCCTCAAGTAAATTAATTTCCTAAGTGGGCTGGAAAACGTTACTGAGCTGGTGGCTTCCTGTGAGATGTGGCTGAGAGTCAACTCCATGCATGTCAATGAAGAAATCTCTGATGCAACAATTTTCTTCCCATGAAAAAGCCTCTGTTGTCTTGCAGAGCAAGGGACAAGATTTCATGGCAAGTTTGGTGCCATTCCTTCATGCTTCAGGGTCTCTTTGCAGCCATAGCCATTATGAAGAGCAGGGCCAAGGGCCTGCGTCTTCAGGCATATATGCACTTTTCTTATATTGTCAATTTAATTGGTGGCATCACTTGCTCTGTGGGCAGGGGTTGTCTTTCTAACCTGGTTTCCAACCAGTTCCCTCTCCAGCTTCTTCAGATAGGGCAATGTACATCTGCCCTTCAGACCCATGGTCAAAATACAAAAATTCATCATCTGCCTGCAACACTGTAGGCAGACAGTTTGCGATGTAGACTTGTTTGCACAGAAGTAAGAACTGCAAATAAACCCTTTCTGGGTCTCCCTACAGTTTATCAATAGATGTCAGCAAAAAGCTCCTTCCAGATGTTCCAAACAGCCACTGTCCTCATGTTAACTGTACCTTATGCTGCCTGTGCCAAACCCCGGCCCTGGCTTTTCAGGCTCGTGGTCTTGCTAAGAGAGCTTGGAAGGAGGTATCTTGTGTTGTGATGCAGGGGGTAAGTGCCCAAGAATGGCAGAAGCCTGGAAAATACAGTCCTGGACTGAAAGGAGTTGCTGTTTGGCTGTAGAGAAAGAACTTGCTGATGGGCACTTACTGGTTGTGGATGAAATGCCGCCGTGAGAGCTGCGTTAAACAAGTAAGCATACAAGAGAGAATGGAGAAGAAGCAGCCAAGAAAAAACATGGGGATAAGGGACCAGACTGCAGCTGAGAGCATGGCACCCTCCTGCACCATGCAGCATGTGGCGGGGGCTGGAGGTCTCATGGGGCCGTCTTGCTGCATATGCGGCATCTAAGCTGAACGTCCATTACCAGCAGCCGTGCTGCAGGCCAGACCTGTGTGCAGTGACCAACCTGACCCCAGGACCTCTCTCAGGCCAAGAGCAAGTTCTCCCCATCACACGCCCCTGGTTTGGCCACATGATGCTCCCTGCCTTGCTTTAAATGGTGAAGCTTCATGGTGGGGAAATACCAGCAGCAGCATCAGCCTGAGGCTTTTGTACCTTGTGTCAGATCACCTATTGCTGGAAGAAACTTGCAGAAGAGAAGACATTTGTACCCAGGCTCAGCCCCGGTGACTCCCAGTCCCGTGGCCATTCATGACAGCACAGCTGCAGGGGCAAGCATAATTTTGCAGCATGGCTGGGGAGAGCAAGCGCTGCAAACCAGGATTGGTGCTGGAATCTGTGTTTTGGGGAGCTGCATCCTGAAGAACCTGCATCTCTGCCCTCTTTGGCTGTGGTGAGCGAGACCCAGTTTGGATGATGTAGGTGCTTGGACCAGCTTGCAGATCGATCTGGTCTGCTGAGCTCTTTCAGTTGCTCAGTTTCTGTCTCCTGCCAGGCTTGCGTGGGTGAGATGTTGGTGGTTTTGACATTTTAAAATAGCAGTCCACAATCTTGTGGCTTGGAGGCATCTCCCACCCTACTTTGAAAGGAGCAAGGCAGACTGGGCTTGCAGACGGGGTTGCTGCCCCTGGTGCTGTGTGTAGGACCCCAGGGGGCATCCTTCCCTGCTCCCTGCTGCCATCTGAGCTGTTGCCTCCACCACCTGCCATGGGGTCAGTGCCAATGAAACTGCTTTGGGCTGCAGGTTAAGCCAGCATAGGCAGGGACAGGGTCTATGAGAACGGGTGTATATCAGTGGTTCTCTAATTCATCAGTGAAGCTTTGAAGCACTGAGTCCAGGCCCTGGCTAAGCATGCACAGAACTGTACCATAACCAATTCCCCTACAGAAAGAATGGCTTGTTCTGCTTTCCTGCAAAAACAGTAGGAGAAAAATAGCATCAGAGCGCCTCCCTTCAAGCTTTTGCTCTTTGCTATTGACTTGCAGTAAATAATATGAAATAAAATGAAAGCAGTCATGAGAGGTGGCTGTGAGTTTTGACTACAGCACGTTACAGTTTCTCCAAGCCAAAATGCTTTGCAGTGATTTACATTTCCAGCTGGCTTTGGAAACAGGATTTGGATAGAAATGCTAACGGGTTTTCCTCTGGGGCCGTGCTTGAGCCTGCAGCCATACCAGCTGCTGCCTCCTGGGATAGGACCCCCGTGTGTCCAGGTGTAGCCTCAGCCTTCTGCATCCCTGCTCCGTCACCTGGAAGCCCAAAGGGTCCCTGCCAAAGCCCATAGGAAGAAGTTCCTCCAACTGTTTGAAGATTCAGGCAACCACCTCCATCTGGGAGAAAACCCAGCTGAAACAGCTCTAGTTCTCAGTAAATAGGAAATAATTTGGAATATTTTGGGTTGGGTTCACTCTTAGCCACATCCTAGTTTTTTGTTGTTGTTGTTGTTTTTTTTCTGAATGGGAACAAAGTTCTGCTTGCAAGCACTGGGGCTCCTCTCATGAGTGCTGCCTGCACCGCCCACTTCTGCTGCTCTTGGATCTCTGCCCGCCAACAGAAGTTGCCCCCATGCAGATGCCCAGCGGGGAAGTGTGCTTGTGTTTCTCGTACACCAGCAGCCCTTTATCAGGGGAATATCTAAGGAGGTGCTGGCAGGAAAGCAAACACATGCTGGCTGAAGTCTGCGTATCTCAGAGGGTGTTGCATGATCTCTGTCAACACCCGTGCAGCTTACTCCTTAAAGATTTGCTCTGCTCATGCTTTCCTGCTGTGTGTAGGAGGGTTCCCCCTCCCACACCCCCGACACTTGTGCACTTCATAATTGCGTTTTTGCTTTGAAGCTCTGGATGTTTTTCTAACCCAAACGCAACTGCCTCCCAGCTGGGGCTGTTTTCCGTGGCACTGGTGTCCAAAGATCATGCCAGGGATGGGCTCCCGTGAGCAAAGTCCCATGGGCACGCGCCTGGGCACGGAGTTGCCCACTGCAGCAATGCCAAGACACTGCGTGAATGTTGACAGGATCTGCATGTCCAGAACACAAACATTTGTGGAATTGGCATCCCCATGGACCACTCACATTGGGGGTGCAGAGGGAGTCTGGAAGGTACACCCAGCCCTCCCCTCCCTGTGATGGGACCTCTCCTGAGCACTTCAGTACTTGGTTGGCATTGTGTGGACAGCTCATACAGAAATAACCATTGCTATTTCTTGGCTGCAAGAGTTTGTAAAGTGTTGCTGTGCTGGGGAAGACAGAGGTGGGTGTTTAAGGTGATTCTTCAAACTGGCCTATGTGCACACTTTTTGACTGATTTACAGAAAAAATGATGGGGAGGAGTTCTCTCTTGCAAATCCCTGTGTAACCTGCCCTGTTGTTCTTCCCCAGGATCTGTTTGGAAAGTCAGACCCCTTCTTGGAGTTTTATAAACCTGGTGACGATGGGAAGTGGATGCTGGTCCACAGAACAGAGGTAAGCGCTACTCCAGACTGAGCTACTGAAACATCACAATCCTTAAATCAGCTTCTTTATGGCATTATCTCATAAATCAGTGTCCTTTAAGGGTCTTGCCAGGTTTTCTTTAAGTGATGGGGCAGGGAAGGAAATGTTGCATGCCTTACAGGTGCTTCAACAGCCCCCAACTAGCCAAACATAAAGCATTGCCCTCATGCCAGACAAGCAGTTTCATGTTTTGAGACCACGTGCAAAGAAAGGTTTCCTCTTCTTGCAGCTTTGGGTGTATGAATGTAATCAGCTGTTAGCCTGAGGCTGCCATTTGTCATGCCAAAAGGGAGGTGTCTGGCAGGGACGGATTAGTGCTGTCATTACAGCCTGTTATTTAAGAGAAGGTGCGAACACCCAGCTGGGTGCGTGCAGTGAAGGAGCAGGATCCTTCTGCACGCCCACCCCTGGGACCTGGCGGCTGGCAGCATATGGGGAACACATCCCGTGCCTGCCTCCTTGTGTGGGCTTCTTGCTCTCCCAGCCTCCTGGAGGAGGTGTTTACAAATTCTCTACTAAACTGTGCTTGCAGTGTCAGGGTTTTTCCTGGTCTGCCTGTGAAATAAAAGCCTGTTGCGAGCCCTGCATGGTTATTTGCTATCTCTGTCCTGCAGCAGCAGGGACAGACCTGCTCCTCACCTGTCTGAGCTGCTGTTGGGTTCAGCAGAAGGAACCTGAAAGCTTTGGAGAGAGCAGAGGGCTGCTTTCACCTGCTGGCAAAACTTCCTGCATGTGTCTGGCATACTGGGGCTGTAGGTTTGTTCCATAACACAAACACATGCCTCAGCAAGGAGGCTGGCATCACCTTGTCTCTGCCCGATGTATGTCCCTGCACCTCATCAGCTCCAGCTGCAGAGCTCCAAGGTCCTGTATGGGCAGGTCCTCTGCTCCAGCTATCCCCGGTTGTGCCTTGGCACAGAGCAGGGTTACTCTTTTTTTTTTTTTTTTTTTCCTTTGAGCCAGGCTGCCCCTGCAATACTGTACTGTGGGTACAGCCCCGTGGAACAGAGAGATGAGGTCTTGAGTGCAGCCTGTGCAAAGGCATATCTTGGGATGGGAAGGGGCTGTAGGGTTCTTCCATCAAAGTCGTGGCCTTTGCACCTCTTCATCAGGCATCTGACTTGGATCACAGTGTATAAATCACCTGCCTGTCTCTTCCACCCTTGCAGTTGCTGTTACAATTCACATTCCTCCCTCTTCCCTATTAAAAATGTATTAAAACAGCTTCATGGTGTAAATATTGCTGCTGGTGCTTCACTGAGAATGGCTGTCCTGAAAAGTCTTTGCCAGGCCAGTATTTCTGGGTACCTCTGAGCTTTGTGCCCCTGAGATTCACATGAATCTTTCTTTTTGAGCAAGGCATCTTTGTGAAAGAATCTCTGATGTCTACAGCACATACAGTTTGCTAGCACACCCGGTTTCCACCAAGCAGTTGCATTCTCTTAGTAAATGTCAAAAAGCATCAATTACGTTTCTCCAGCTCAGGCAGCAGATGTTGCAGAGAGGAGGCGAGATCAGGACGTGCCAAGGGCCATTCAGCTTTCCTGGCCGGCTGTGCTGTCCCACCACTCTGTTCCCTCGGTGGGCAGACCCTGGATGGGTGCAGTGGTGGCAGCCAACAGTAAGCAGTGGCTAGGGTGAGGGATGCGGAGTCAGGTTTAGAAGCCCACCTGTTCTTAAGTTTGAGATATGGCTTCCTGCAGCTCATCTGGAATAGAGTCAGGGTCTCTTGGGAACGTCCCCCGCTTTTTGCCTGTTTCACTCACTGTAACTGCATCCCTCTGTCCCCACCCTGCAGGTGATCAAGTACACGCTGGACCCTGTCTGGAAGCCATTCACTGTGCCTTTAGTGTCACTCTGTGATGGGGACGTGGAGAAGCTGATAAAGGTAATGGCTGCATTTTTGGCATGTGTCATGATGGGATCCATTGTTAAACATCTAAAACCCCATGGGTTGCTTGTTAAAACAACAGTAACAGCAACAACAAAAGCAACAAAACCCCCAAAACAAAACAAAAAATCTCAGTTGGAGGTCTCCAAAGCGGGGAGGAGAGAACCTCAAATGTCCCCGCAGAGTTGGGAACATTGTGGGGCTGTGACTGTCTCGTGCTGCAGCACAGAGGAAGAGGATGCCAGCCCATGGGCAGAGCAGAGGAACAGCCGTGCCCTCCTAGCAGAGGTGTATTCACCGTGTCTGAGGCTGGTTTGTGCTCCTTCTGCCATAGGTCATGTGTTACGACTACGACAGTGATGGGGGACATGACTTCATTGGGGAGTTTCAGACCTCAGTGGCCAGGATGTGTGAAGCCCAGGATGCCTTTCCAGTAAGTGCCATCACGTTTTACGGGCAGCAACAGCAGAGGGGCAGCTCCTTGGGGCTGGAGGTAGATTTTGTTGCTTGCACTGAGACCATCAGCCTGTTCTGGGGTCAAGGGAGGCTCAGAGGAGTGGAGAAACCTTTTTATTCTCCCACCAGCACCATGAATAATTCATGCCACTGTTGTAGCTGAGCTATCTGAGTTACAGAGCATGAAAGCAGTCTTGTCTGAAAATCTGAGACATCTGAAGCAGCACCTGTGGCTTGGGGGATGCTCTATGATTTGGGGGGGCAGAGTGAGAGGGGGTCCCTGCCTTCCCTGCACAGCGTGCAGTGCTGATGAGGTTGCATCTGCTGCAGGGACAGCCTGGCCCCAGGAGGCAGTGCCAGCTGCCAGGGGTTTTGTGGCAAAAAGCTGTCCCTGTCTTCCCAGTGAAATGCTGGCCAAAAGCCTCTGCAGACACCACCTGATTGAAGGCATGTCATGCAGGCTTCTGAATAGACAGTGTTTTCCACTGCAGTCGTAGCTAGGACTACAAAAATAGGTGGAGGTCTTGGCCGGCAAGTAGATATATGTAAAATAATGCACAGTATAATTAGAAAAGTTAATTACTTTTCTGGGAAAAGTAGCGGCTGGGAAACTGAGGCACAAAGGCTTGAAGTGTCCTGTCCAAGACCACACAATCTGATGGAGCCAGAGCCCGTTTTTGAATTTGAGAGGATTTGGGAGCCGTTTTTCCACTGCATGTGCAACCTGCAGCCTAGCAATAAAAATCTTTTCTCTCCACTGGACCCTGGGAGACACTGGTAATAAGAGAGTTAAGCTCTTCTTGCTGCACGCTTGTGCTGTGCCTCTGTGCACGTGCTTGAGCATGCGGCATGGGTGCAGCTGAGGACGGGCTCTCTCTGCCTCTTCCCCTTGGGTGGCTTGGGCGATGCTGCCTCTCTTGTGTAACTCCCAGTGCTCCGGGGGCAGCATCTGGGCAGAGATGAAGGCTGCATCGGGAAAGGCCTGGCACCCTCCATCCCTGCTCCATCTGCGCCCCCGCAGGGCTGAGCTGCCAGGGGCTCTGGCAGAGGAAGCTGCTTCCAAAGCAAGCAGCCACTGCTCGTCAGCACTGGGTACTGCGCTCCAGCATCTCTTCTCCCTGAGGCGGCTCCTTGTGACCTGTCTCATCCTTTCATCTGGCCACACTGATGGGTGTAAATATGGAAACAGGAACAGAGAGATGCTCTTGCTGCAGACAAGGCACTGCACATTTGCAGATGGGAATAAGACGAGAGCTTGCGTCCCCTCTGCTGCCATACCCTCCCTCTATTCTTGCTGATGGTGTCCAGGGCAGGCTCTATCAAACTGTAGCTATCACACTTCCTGCCACAAAGTTTTTCTGTCTTTGTAGTTTTCCCCTTGTTGTGCCTGGAAAATGCCTCTGGCTCCAAGCTGCTGTAGCTCCAAGCTGGTTGCAGGCTGTGGTTGTCTCCAGGACAGAGCGTTGGTGAGGACCTCCTTGCTGAGGACCTCCAATACTGGGACGATTTTGTGGTCGGAAGGCAGCAGCAAAAGTCCTGTATTTATTGTAGGGAGTTGAATGAATTGCAGGGAGCCATGAATTCTCAGCTCTGAGATATGGAGGAAAAAAATGCTCTTTGCAGCGTGCACATTGTCGGCTTCTTTCATACCCACTCTCCAGGCTGAGGTCTCCTGCCCTACCGAATCCCCCAGGGCCTGGCCACTTCCCCTGTCAGCTGGTGCCGCTCCTACTGTAGGCTTGTCAGCAGCGTTCAGTTACTTGATTTCTGCCCTAGAGGGTTTTTGTTTGTTTGTTTTGTTAATGTTGGTTTTTGATTTTTCTTGGGCATGCTGGTATTTGACCTATGCTGCAACATGAGATGGCTGAAATACTCAGCCAAATATGCCTTTATTTATACACGCTGCCGGAGCTGCAGTGCATCAGGCAGCTGAGTTTTGAGCCTGTTTGTAAGAGGCTCCGTCTGCTTTTCCTGACTGGCTGGAAGCTGCCCAGCAGTGCTTCTTCTCTCCCCATCCCTTGCAGTCCCATCCTTTCTCTGGTCACACATTCCCCTGCAGTATGGTGGTTGTCCCTGGCCTGCCTGCGGTGCTGGGCACTGGAAACTCTGTGGTGCTGGGGTTTGGTGGTTACATCCAGGCTCCATCCACCACCACTTTCCTCCTAGCTTGCTGCACGCTGGAGCTGGTCTTCCAGGTCATCAGCTGTGTGCCGTCTCCTCCTGTGAGAAGTGGGGCTGTTGTCTTGCCTTCTGTTGACATGCTGGTTCCCTGCTGAGTGGGGGAAAGCTTCTGGAGGTCCCAGCTGGAGGCAGTTGTTCAACATCCAGAGACTGAAGGAACGATGAAGCCAAAGCCCAACCCAAATTTAGACTGTTATTTGTCAAGAGTTTTTATTCAAATGGGTTTAGATTTAAAGAAATGCAATATTGCAGCAATTTTCTGAACATTGACAAGACATTTTGTTTCCCCAGAGCGTTTGAGAAACACCTGTGTCCTGCCCTAACTGTCAGTGTGTCTGTCCCAGCTATTCCAGCAGTGGGGAGGACTGGGCAGCAGTTCAGTTTTGCAGTTAGCTTCAGGTAACGGCTCCTCAGCCCCTGCTGCAGGTGCCTCCCACCTCTAGAGTGGCCATTTGCTGCTGTTAACCCACCCCCGGAAAGGAAAAGCCCCTTCCCACAGGGATCCTGTGCCTTGATTTCCGTTGTTAAATAGCAGCAGCAGCTCACTGTAGCTCATTCACGTGAGCCCTTTGAAACGCACGAAGGGAAGGTGCCTGGCTGGATGTGGCCACTGCAGAAAGGCAGGTGGTTTGCAGCATCACCGTCATTCAGCATTTGCATCCACCTGGGACAGCGCAACACTGCTTTCACACCCGTGTCCATCTCATGTCTTACAGCTAGAACTAGAGTGCATTAACCCGAAAAAGCAAAAGAAGAAAAAGAATTACAAGAACTCTGGGATCATCATTGTCAAGTCCTGCAAGGTGAGCACAATGCTAGAATGTTTTGTTCTGCTCCTTGGCAGGGACTTTATATTGCACTGAGCTCCCCCATGCCTTCGGTTTCCAGTGCTCTTGCACTTCCAAATGTGCATCTTACGGACCATGAACAAAAGGGCAATTTTCTTTCTACTTGGGTTTCTCTCCCCTTAGAGCACCATTTGTACCCCTTTGCTCTCTCTCTTGTGCCAGGTCAAGTCTTTTTCCTGCAATGGTGAAGATTGCTGAAACACGCTTCTTTTTGTTTTCTTTCAGATAACCAGAGATTTCTCCTTCCTAGACTATATCCTGGGAGGCTGCCAGCTGATGTTCACTGTAAGGACTTTTGCTGCTCTTTTTCCAGTAGTGGTAACAAATATGTCATGGTCAAAACTCTGAAGGGAGGTGCTGCAGGAGGCTCTGCCAAGGCAGGTGTGAAATAACGTGCACAGGAAGCTGCCCTTGAGCCAACTAAACCACAGAGCCGAATGCTGCTGGCTTAGCTGGGTGTGGTTTCACAGCAATGAGGAGATGCCTCGTTTTGCTGTTAAGCCATGTGGCTTTGGGGTACCACGATGCTCAAAGTGCATCACAGCCTGCTGGTGCTCAGGACTATTACTGAAGATCAGAGTCCCACAAAGTCCTCACGAGTCTTCACAAAGTTGTACCAACTTATTTCCCCATTACTGGTTTTAACTAGCATCCAGATCTTTGAGCGAGGTCTCCATATTTTGAACCCTGCTCAGAGGCTTCGGGCTGTTAGTGAGACAGTGTTTCTGCTTTTTTTTTTTTTTTTTTTTTTGAATTCCACCCTCACTTGATCTGGAACCACGATGGTTTGTCAAGAGTAATTAAATGAGGACATTACAACCCCAAGTGAAACCACCACAAAACAGTGCTGTGTTTTTTTTTTCCCCCCACTACCTTTCTAATTTCTGAAAACTTTTCTGATTCAGTATCCAGAGTGCTCTGAGCACACACAGTAATTTCAATTTTTATTTTGTTGTCTTGTCTCAAAACATGGTGGGGAGAGGAGGAGGAGGAGGAAGAGTTGCCATAGAAACAGGAACAAGTGTGAGAGCTCTTTATGTGCCATTCTGCTGCTGTGAACTGAGGTCTCCGTGCTGAAGAGTGAATAGAAAGGGAAAATCATTAAGTTTATTGGTAGCACAGAGCTCTTGCGTAAATTAGTCTGAATGCTGAAATTGCCCCTCCCTGTTTAAAGATCTGCTGGTAATGGGGGCACTGGGTTTCTTCCCTTCCCAAGGAATCAGGTTTGATCTTTGCTCTCCTGGGTGGGTTTTTACGTGTTGAGCAATGTGTGCAATGACGTGCTGGTACACCGGCAGGGACAAAGCTGCTGCACGCACCCTTGCCGTTTGGGAAGGCAGCTGGTGTCGGTAAGTGCACAGTGCCTCAGTTTCTCTCTTGCTCTCTGACCGAGTGTGGCTTGGCTGCTTCTGTTTTATCGAACACAGCACTTCTCATTCTTCAGGCTGCACCAGGGCAGGTGTTACCGTAGTGAGCTATGGCTCTAACGTGCTTGCTGAAGAAGTCAGGTTTTACCATGCTTTATGCAAGTTCCTCTGTCTCCATCCTGCTGGAAGGAGCACAGGGAGGGCAGTGGCTGCTGAGACCATTTCCAGCCCGTGCACTTCACAGCGGCATCCCCTTGGCACAAGCAGAGCAGCAGCTGCCCCTGCTGAGAGCTGCCCCAGTGCCACAGGGGATGTGTCATCTTCCCCACCCCTGGCTTGGACACAGCCATCTGCGGCTGCAAGCCCAGGAGCTGAGTCTTTCCTCTCTCATTACAGATACGGAGCAAAATCCAGTGCAAATCCCCTGAGCTCAATTTAGCCACCAGAGTTATTTTAGTTTTTTTCCTATTTGCTCTGCAAACAAGGCAAACACAGTCACACCGTCTGCTTGTCTCTTCCTCACTCTTCCCTCCAAGTCGTTTCAAATCTGGTGGCTCGTTACCTCACCACATTTGACCAGATTTAACTGGGTCCGAGATCTCGGATACACATTCCTACATACGTCTTTAAATAGCATGGAGGAGGGAGAAATATGAGTGCTTTGCTGACAAAGCAGCATCTCAGCCTACATTGCACCCAGGGGAAGCACCATGTACAGCAGCTGCAGGGAAAGCCCCCTTCCGGGTTGCTTTGAGATCCAACAAATGTCCAGGCAGCCCTGGCCACTTTAGTGTCCATGGGGCTACTTGTTCCCTGAGCTTAGTGCCCAGGAGATGGGCAATGACAGTCCCAGGCATGAGCCCCAGAAATGGAGGAGGCTTGCTCCAAGAGCAGGAGCTGCTCTGGGACACCTTGTCTGGGATGCTTGATGGTGAAAAAAATCAGGTATCATAGTGGATTGCTTTGTCTACCCTGGCATTTCTTTTAGGGAGCGTGAAGAGCTGAATTTTGTTAAACTTTCCAAAGTTTGAGGTTTGGGTCATGATGGGACAGTGTCTGAACCTCACATGGTCCATTTGCAATAGAGAATCAGTAGAGTAGTGCTGCTAGTAACAGAGGGTGGGTCTGTGCTTATCTCGCACCTCAGGTTGGGATTGACTTCACAGCCTCCAACGGGAACCCGCGAGACCCCTCCTCTTTGCACTATATCAACCCCATGGGAACAAATGAATACTTGTCAGCTATCTGGGCTGTCGGGCAGATCATCCAGGACTATGACTCGTAAGCGCTGCACCTTTTGGGCTCCACTGTTGTTTTGCATAGATTGCCCTGGTTTTCCAGAGGGGTGCTGGGATGCTTTTCACCTGTTTCCATGGCTTGACTTCCCACTCCCAAAGCAGGCGTAAATATTGCCTTGCTTTTGAAAAGCTCCTTGGGAGAAAATTGCCTTACACATTGAGATGCAGACACTGTGATGAGGAGAGCATGTAAGGACAGCTTCTCCTCTCTCCCCATCACCACTGTCGAGTATGATGATGTTCAAGCAGATGCGGCACATCCTTTGCTCGGTGCGGCTGGTGACCATTCACCCGCTGTGTTAGCACAAAGACAGATGTCCCCAGCTTGCTGCTATTTGCTGCTGGCTGCTGCTTTGTCCCAGCCACAATTTTAGCATCCAGAGTTGGCTGCACAGCGGGTGCTTTCACTGGAGCTGGTGGGATGGGGAGGCTGTTGGTCTGCAGAGGAGCATGCCTTCAGCAAAAGCAATGCAAGCATCCTTTGTGCACACGTACGCCAGTATGTTTTTTTCTTCTCTTTTAGAGACAAAATGTTTCCTGCTCTGGGATTCGGTGCCCAGCTCCCACCGGACTGGAAGGTAACATGCAACAGCAAGCCACATGTTTGAAATATGTTTGTCCTGAGGGCAGGAGCAGAGCCGGAGCAGCAGCAGGGCACAGGGTGCACTCGGGCTCACAGGGAGAGATGTGGCAGTGCAGGTGGGCAGTGAGGCAGAGGTGGAGCACAGGCAGCCAGGCCCTCCAAGCCAGCCTGGAATTAAGGCAGCAGCTCCCTGGCACTGACAGGCAGTCACCTGTTGATCATTTTGCTGGCAGGAGGAAGGAGCAATCTCGGGACCCTGGAGGAGTGTGTCAGGCAGCAGCAAGCTCTGGCAGGAGGCTGGGAGCTGAGTGGCCTCCAGTTGATGTTGCCTGCAGGTCCTGGTGGGGGATTAGAGCAGAAGGACTCTTCTAAGGTGTCCTCAGCGCTGGCAGTGCAACCTGTGTGCTGGAGCATCAGAAGCACGAGGCAGAGCATGGGGAGCCCCTGGAGCCAGCATTCCCACCACAAACACTGCTTCGTCTTCCCCAGAGAGAAGGACCGTTGCGGTGGTAATTTTTAATTCATGCAAAGGCCCCACAGGACCAGTCCAGCATTGCTTATCACAGCCACCAGCACAGTGGCTCCCACCTGACCGCCACCTTTCTTCGCACCCTCAGCTGGCTATGACTGCAGGGCAGATCCCAGCAGCTCTCCTGTTTTTGCCATTTCAACCCAGACTCTCGGATCTCCCAGCAGCCCAAATCCCTGCAACTCAAGTGGGAGCTGTTGCTGGTTGCCACTCACAAGAGGCCATCCTTCCCTGCACAAACTGGAGCTGATTCATCCCCCTTGGCCGTGAAATGTCTCTGGTCTGTCACTTCACCAGTTTCTGCGGGAAAATCTTGGTGAGCAGCTTCCAAGGAATAACAGTTGTCAGCTGTCAACTGGGGATTTATTGTTTGTGGGGAGAAATGGAAGTGGAAAACGCAGCCAGGCTGGAATGAGCCTGGCAACCTGGGCTGCAGTGTGTGGGGGAATGGGCCGGTCATCCCACCAAGCATCCTGCTGCACTGCCACCTGGGTGGAAACTGTGCGGCTGGGCTGCAGCCCTGGGCGTGAGCAGGGCCTGGGGCATTAGGTGAAGCCATAAGGCGGGAGGAAGGACCCTGAGCAAGGCAGGAGAGCAGGCCTGTGCCCCACAGGGACTCCTGGTTACTGCCTGTGAGCCTGGAAATTGTCTGTCCCGCAAGGCTGGAGGAATTTAACAGGCTGGGGATGTCAGCTGATGCCTCCATCAGCTCCCGCTGCTGACACTCCATAAGCACCACTGGAAAAAAGCCTCTTTCTCCCACAGAATGATCTGTAAGCCTGCATAAGCCCTGGCAGAGAGCAGCTCTCCATCCCCAACTCGCCCTAACGCCTGGAGTAACCCACTCCTTGTCTCACATTCACAGTGGAGGCTGCCAGCACCGGGGCCAGGCACAGCCGCCCCAGCAGCCTGGCTCAGGGACAACATTTACCTGTGCTGTGTTGAGCACGGCCTCCCCAGTGCCCATCCCTCCAGTCCCTGGTTCATTCAGCCTCTGGGCCCTATGTGCCTCCCCTCTTCGTTCTGCACCATCCCCACTGCCTTGTCTGGGGTGCGTGTCCCAGGGGCTCAGCTCACACATTTCGGGATTGTGACAGACAAGGCTCATTGGGTAACTTTAAAGCCAAATTTTCTTTGCTGAAACACAAGATTTGTGTTACAGCAAGTTCTCTATAAGGAGCTCTGCAGCTGATATCCTGGGGACACTGCACCTTGCCCTAGCAGTGGGTGAAACTCGGCCGTGCTGACCAACAGCCGTTGTACGCAACAGGCGAGGGTAAAAATTGGGAAGATCATTAGAGATAAGAGTCGTATAAATCGCACTTTGTTCTCGTTGAGCTCTTGTTGCCATGGCACTGCCAAATGCTTTCAAAGAACCGGTCGGAGTGAGATATTTTGCACACAAAAGTCTCATTGGAAATGTCAAAGAACATCTTGCAATGTAACAGCTCTGTAAAGAGCCTCAAGCAATTTCCCAGTAGGAAGCAGGAGAAGTAAGCAGATGGGTTTTGGTTGCTGTGGGATGAGGCAAAGGCAAGGAGGCCCTGGAGAGGCTGATGCTTAAAATCAGAGCCCCACCGGTTGCCCTGTTCTCCTCCTGCCTGGGCTTGGGCACATCCACAATTCCTGGTGAGAAAAGATGGTGCTTCCATCCAGAAGTAGAAAAGGGCCCAGCTGGACTGCAGGTGCATGTCTCACCCTTTGGAGCTGCTGGAAAGAGTTTCTTCCTGTTGGGAAAGGTCCCACTGTTGTTGGTGACCTCTGAGCTCTATATGTATTTAATTGTGATCCACAGAAACTGTTCTACAAAGTACAGAGCTGAATAGGGCATGAGTTCCCTTTTTTGGGTGGTGGTGGTGGGGGGGTTGTTGTTTTCAAGCCTTCTTGTTGAATTTTCTAGCAGAGATATATATAATCTGTAAAAACTCCAGAGGAGGTTTGGAAACATTTCTGCCGTGCAGGGAGTCTGCTCTGTAGATAATGCTGCAAAAAGTGAAGAAAGCAGCTCCAAACCATTTCACTGGTGCTTAAAAGAAAGATAAAACCCTCTTTTTCAGTTGCAAAACATGAATATATTTTTTGCTTACCTGGTCTATAAATACCTATATGACAGAATTTTGAATGTTTTCTAAAAAAATATATAGTGAGCCCCTTATAACTGAAAATTCACAAATCTGAAGTAGGACATATTGCCCAAAATTAAGGCTTCCACCAGAAATGGTGTGTGAAAAACAAGTCATGTATTTCAGAACATGTCTCTAGCACTCAAGTTACTTATTGGCATGAATGGGAACGTTACTGGTTCTGCTCAACAGGCATGGAGATACCCAAGCAGGCTGATAACATTTGCCGGTACAGCAACTCATCAGCTTTGCAGCACAGAAGAGTTTTAGTCTGACCTACTTTTGTTTGTTTGTTGTTTCCCACCCCATGGTGTCTTGCAAAAATAGTTTCTGCTGCTTTCAACACAATGCCCAGTATAATTGGAAAGTCTGAATCAGATGCGTGCTGCTTTCCAGTCTCGGGAGGACTTCGGCTTCACATGGTGCTGTAGAGGACATTCATTTTGCCAGCGCTATGAGTACGCATGTCCTGAAGCAATCCCCTGGCTGAGAACCTCAACAAAGCACCACCCTTGCGAGAGGAAGAAAATATCCTTGTTTTGTAACTCCGGCACAGAGTGAGAGCTTTCCATTTTGGAGTCCTTGGGCCAGTAGGCTGAAATCCCAAATCATGCCTTCAACTTCCAGAGGTGCTGAAAGAAGGAGTTGTGTGTGCTCGGTGCTGCTGAGAGCCTGTTCACTCCTTAGTGTGCCTGAAATGCAGGTAGCAGAGTGAGGAATGCCTAAGCTCCCAGGTGCAATGATTCTTCCCCAAGCAAACAGCTGACCCACACCAACACTGGCAAGGTTTATGTTGGAGCTCAGGACTCCTGAGCCTCTTTTGCACCTCAGCCACTGAAGCACACTTGTCTTTGGCGGCAGCGATAAGTTCAAAGTGACCATTCCCCATTTTTTTTGTGGTTTCTGTCTTCAGGCTCTTTCCATGGAAGTAGATCAGAAGGGTTCCATGATTTTCAGTCAGCGCTGCTGTGTGGTTTCTCTGGCTGGGCTGATGCAACAAACCAGGGTGTGCAGGGCTATCTGCTGTTGCCAGTGTCTTGTAGGACCTCCTCCTAAGAGCATCTCCTTCAGCTTGGAAGGAGGTGATGAAAAACCTGGAGGCTCTTACTCCTGCCTAGGACAAAGGATGGTTTCATGGTCAATGAAAACCAGCCCAGTCTGTGCTGGGACTTGCTGTGTTCATGTCACCTTATGTGTGTGTTCCTGTCACCTCTCCCGTGCTGCCTCTCACCTGTGATGACCCAGGTCACGAAGTGAGTCATCTGCTGGCTTTGTCACTGCAGCTGATGTGCCATGTCAGGTCTTCAAGCCAGCTTGCTCTGTGGCTGCCTGAGTGCTGGGGTGTGCACAGGGAAAGAGGCAGGAGGTTCTGCTGGGAGGGCTGGCACCTGCACAAGATGAGGGACAGCGTGCTGGCAGCACCTGAAATGTGCCACTCCTGCATTCAGAGGCCAAACGAGCAGTTTGTAGGGCTCTTCGTTTTGTGCAGGGCAGAAGGTCCTCCCTCCCACTCTGCTGTGTCACTTGCCAAGAGGTGGAGAGCCAGGTTGCTGCCAGGACTGGGGTTGCCTATGATGTTAATTGAGATTTCTCCCTTTATAACATGCAATAGGATGAAGTCATTTTTCCTAGTGAATGACGAGCAGCCAGCGGGGAAGCCATGTGGAGAAGCCTGCTGTCACAGCTGTAGAAGAACTGATTTGATAATTTGAGGTAGATCCCTGATGGGGCATGGAGGCTCACAGGAACCAGTCCATCCTCAGATACCACTCAATCTTGACCATGTTTGTCTGCTCTGCTCCTTGCTTGGTTGGGCCGCAAAGGGCTGGGAAGTGTTGCTGGCCCCACAGGATGAACCACTTCTGCAGCGCTTGTGCAACTGCTGCACTGGCTAAACTGGCAGAGAGCATCCTGTTCTGCACTCGTCACTGTGTTAATTCAGGTCTTTTCTTCTCCACAGGTATCCCACGAGTTTGCCATTAACTTCAATCCCACCAACCCGTTCTGTTCAGGTGAGCACCCTCCAGCCATTTATATGCCTTCATTGTCTTCTGCCTTTCCTCTGGATTCCTCTGGTAACTTGTCTCAGGAGTTTTTCAAGGTCTGTTCAGAGACAGCCTTTAACAGTGAAGCAGAGCAAGTAATAAGGGTGCACTCAACAGAAAGCAGAGAAAATTTGGGGGTGTGTAGGAGGTCCCAGGGTAAAATGCAACTGGATTCAGACAGCGTAAAAATACGCCTTCGTTCTGATGTCTGATGTGCCCTGCCAGCTGTCTGTTCCCACAGAAAGTCCGTGAGAAACACAAGGGCTGTTTAGCAGATGGGGAGTTCGGACTTACCGCTTCTGTATCTCATTTAGCAACTGAGAGCTGATCATAGTCATTCCTAAATTGCTGCTCAGATCATAAATGGGAAGGGCTACCATGAGCTGCAAAAGCTGTCTGGGTTGACCTCTGCTTCACCCCAGCACAACTGGAGCTTCCAGACTCATTCACTAGACACTAGGTTATGAAGGCTTGTTATGAACATCTGCTTATCTGCTGTATTTGCTTCATTAAATCGCTTTCCAGTAGCTGTGAGGCTTTCTGTTTGACCTGATTTATTACGTGCATTGTAGGGTGCAGAAGCCACAGTCATCCAGCTCTTATCAATGACAATTCCTTCCCAAATAATTGATTATCAGCTGATTAATTGCAGAATTGCTCATTTTTTTTAGTTATGCACACATGCACCTTTTCAGGAGATTACTTCCTGGGGAAACTGAGTCCAGGAAGGGAGGAGTGATGTGGCCAGACATCACCCAGCTGCCCCTGCATAGCCCTGAGGTATAACACGATGGGCAGGCAGCCTGCTTGCATGCAAGGAGTTGTGGAGTCAGGGCTGAAAGGCTATGGGAACAATGCTTAAACCATGCATCAGCACTCAGTCTAGTGTCATAGCACCTGAAGATGGGTTGGTGCCATGTCATGACCTCCAGGTAGGACAGCAGAAGAAGTTTCTCTGATGACTTGCAGGTCTGAGTGGTGCTTTCCAAACACAGCTTGGGTGCTCTGAGGGTGGTTCTGGGGCATTTTGGCTTCTGCACTACCTCCTCTGCCCTGTGTCTCTCTGCTTTTGGTTATGCTCAGAGACCCCAAGTTAGTTTTCTTTTTGCTCCTCCTTTTTGCCTGATTTTGAGATTTTTGCAGAAACAAGGCTTCTCTTACAAGAGAAGGTCTGAGGCTCTGCTACAAGGTGACTGAGGAGCAAAGCTCTGTTTTTAGAATATTTGAGGAGGGATAGATGAAACTTGATGAGCTGGATGAGCTTTGTGGAAAAAATATTTCTAAGCTCAGCCCCCATGTTATTACTAGCCAGTCATGCTTGGAGTATGGTATTGGGCTTGTGGCTGGCCTGGACTGTTGCATATTGTGATGTCTGGCTTCTCTGGTTTCCCTGCAGGCGTGGAGGGAATTGTCCAAGCATACTCAGCCTGCCTGCCTCACATCCGCTTCTACGGACCCACCAACTTCTCCCCCATTGTCAACCACGTGGCCCGGTTTGCAGCTCAGGCAACCCAGCAGGAGGCTGCATCCGTAAGTCCTGCTTTTCTCACGCTGTCATGTTGCACAGCCACCTTGGGCCGGCATTTCAAAGTCAGTCCTTGGGTTCATTGTCTTGAGCGGTGTGAGGTGGCTGAAGTGCCAAGTGGAGAGGACTCAGCATGGAATTTAACCCACCCAGACCCCACGGCCAGCAGCACCGCTCTGTGCTCTCTGCTGTTCTGCTGCTGTCACGGCACTGCCCAGGCCAGGCACTGCCCTTGCCTGGGGCTGCAGGGTGGCTGACCCCGTACTGTGGGTTCCTGTTCCCTGCTTTCACGTCAGGAGAGTTGAGGCTGAAGGAAAGCCACAATGCTGTGGGAGACGTGGTGCAGAGCCGGGCTTAGGCCTTGCTATTTGTAGGAGAAAGTGCCTTGTTCAGGTTTAACAACAGCTCCAGCATGTTGCCAGGTGGGAGGAACAGCCAGGAGGGTGGCGGGTTGTGTCTGCCTGAGCACCTCATGGCTGCTGTGGTGTCACAGCTGAACTTCCTTCCCCAGCGACATGACAAGTTCGGCAGACAAAGCTGGCTTGCGAGACCAGACTATTTAGGGGAGCTGGGATGAAAGCTGCCTGCGAACAATTGTGGGAAGATCTCCCCATGCCTCGTGGCTGACATGCATCTGCTGTTTCTTTGCCCCATGCTGGTGAATGGAAAGGACTTGAAGGAAAGTTAAAACTAACCCTGTCTGTGAAGCCCAGCCGTGGGTTCTCAGCTGGCTGTTGTCACTTTAGACTGAGAATGTTGAATTGTTGCAGATGCTTCTTAGGAAAAAAAAAAACAAAACAATGCAAAAACTCTTTAACAGTCAACAGAACTGCAGCTGTAGAAAATCAGAAATTATTGGGGAGAGAATTGAGACAAGGGTGGGAAATGCCATGAGGTGGGCATCCACTGGATTGATACAAATGTCTTGAGCACAGTATGAAATGTTGGTCCCCTTATCTCAGAAAGGATCCGGTAGCCCTAGAAATGGTAGCAAGAGTTGGCCAGAACATTCAGAGGTGTGGAGAAGCTCCCATGTGAGAAGTGGCAAGGCTGGGACCTTCTGTCCTGGGAGAACGTCAAGGTGCGAGCTTGGGCTCAGGAATCTATAACATACACCAGCAGGATACAGAGAAGGATAACTTGTTCTGTTTTTCTGAAACATTCACCACTGGCCTCTACTGAGCTCCCCGGGGGCTTTGGTCTAACTGGGCAACCTCTGTACTTGTAGATTCTGTCCGAGAGGGGAATAATAGTTCTGAGGAGCATGTTGCTTCCAAAATAGCCTCAGGCTTTTGTGTGGTGTGAGATTGACAGGACTGTCATTGGGACCACAGGGAATTAGGTTGGTGGTAGGTAGTGCTGATGGAGTACAGATGGGAAACGAGCAACTGGGCTGAGGTTCATAGAGTGTCCTCAAACCTTTGGCTTACATCACTTCAACACAAGCAAACAGCTGGACGAAGATCCTCTTGGTTAAAGCGCCTCTCCCTGCTCTGTGAGATCTCCTGGGGAGATCTGGTGGTGCACACCCAGGCTGGCAAACCAAGGAAGGAGAGCACCAGCTCCAGGGCTTCCTGTCTGGGAAAGCCCGCTCAGCACGGCCAGTCCACAGGCTGTTTGCCCGAGCTGTGCCATGCCACAGGGCGTTATCTTTTGTATGTGGCCAAATCCAAACCTTGTCCTGGGAGAAGACCTTTGTGCTTTTCCCACTTGTATGACATTGGGTGGCTCACTTTTATCGCTGCTTTTCACACCAGTTAGAAAAGCAGTGGGCATAGAGCCAGGGCTGGGGTTCCCGCTTGGCCACTCCAGCCACTCGTCAGTCCTTGAAGTTGCTGTTAATTAGCCCAGCAGATTGCTTACATCCATATGTCAAAAAGCTGCTCGTTAGCACAGAGGCCCCCTCCTACCACGTGCCGTTGCAACAGGCTGTGAGGCTTGTGTGCAGGAGGCGGCACCAGCATGGTGTTAGGAGGCAGAGGCTGCAGTGGGCCTGTGGTTTGGAGAGCCAGGCTGGGCGGGCAGCGCTGCCGCTGCCGGCCGGCCTCCTGCCAGGGGTTCTGGCCTGTCACTGGTGGCTGAGTAGCCTTCCTGAGAGCATGGAGAGCTGGGTTTCACTCAGAGCCAGCTCAGCTGGGGCATCATCCTGTGTGTGGACGGAGCTGGCTGGGGTTGAAAGCTTTCCTGAATGCAATCTCTCTCTGAGGGCACCTTCTTCTGCCTTGCCTTCTGTGCTGTTGCTCTTCCCAGCTCCGGGCACAAGGCATTACTACCCCATTCTTGTCCTTTTTTGTTTGCTTTCTTTGTTAAAGTAAGCCATTTCCTGCTGCTGCTGTCTTGAGGGGGTCCTGTTGCTGCCCACCGTCCCCTCCCTCATCCTAACACTTGGTGCTTCCTGTTCCATCTTCCCCCCTTTGAAACCTCCTCCCAGGAAGGCTGTGGGCAGCCAGTCCTCATGTCCATGCATGGCAGTTGTGGTGGGAAGGTCCAAATCGGGTTTAATTCGGTACACATCCAGGTGGCTCCTCAGCGTTCATTTTCTCTGCTTGTGTCAGTGGGGGAGGGAGAAGCCCGCAGGCCTCGCACTGAGCAGAGGCACTAATCATATGCAAATTGCACCCCTCCGTTGGCACTAATAGTTTAATCAAGGGAGATTTTAAATAATGTGCACCAAAGTAATAGCTCCGTCAGAGGCTGGAGACGGCTCTTTTTTGGAAGCACAAAGCGTGATTGATCAGGGACCTCACTCCCCCAGGGCCTTCTCCTCACCCAGCTGGTCTCAGCTGTGTGCAGCAGCACCATGCTCTGTGGTGCCGGCGGCAGCCCCATGGCGTGGAGACACCAGCGGGGATGAAGGGGACAGCAGCCCTGCAAAGACCTCCTGTGGGCTGGTGGGCCACCATGAGGTTGTCTTCTGCGTGGTGGTCAGGCAGGAAACACAATGGGCCTTCACCTGGATCTGCATGTGTTGTCCTCCTGGTCTCACTGGGCTCCCACATGAGACAGGGCTTTAATAAACCCCCAAAGTGGTAGTTTTTCCATGGCAACGTGAATCCCAAGCAGAGGAGCAGTCAGCTCGTAAGGGATGGGAGCACTAAAACGTGTCTGAGCAAGAGGGGGAGAGACGCAGGGCGCACACAACTGGCTTGGCTCTTGGGAGGATCGATAAGCTTAGGGGAGTTAACACACACCTTCCCAGCAGGATCCCCACATCCAAAGCTCCCCTTTCATTGCCACACGCTGTTAAATGCTAGCTAATCCCCTGAAGTCCTGCTTATACATGTGAGCCTAGTTGATGATTTTGTTAGCAAATAGCCATAATCACCTCCAAAGTCTGTGCTGGATTCAGAGATAAGCTGTTTTAGCAACAAAACAAAGAGAAATGGGGAGGTGCTGCCAGGTGGGCCATGCTGGTGAGCACTGAGGGTGACCCCCAGCCCAGGTGACCCCCTATCTCCATCCCAGGACGTTGGTGTCCCCCATGGTGGGGGGACAGCAGCTCTGGGGTGGGTGCCCACAGGCAAAAAGTGGGCTTGGCCTTTCTGGACAGGCTGATTTTCTGCTCCCTAGCGGGTTATTTTAATATTGTCATAATTCGTCTGGGGTGCATCCAGATGATGCTCTAGTGCAGTGCCTGCTGGTGCCTTGCTTGTGAAGATGCTCTGCAGCCAGCTCGCTCTGCTGCAGAACCTCCAGGCTTTTAAGATGATCCCCAGCGTCATCTCCTTGGCCTCTGAAATATGCAGTGAGAAACATTTGGTGAGCTGTTCCCTCTTTTCCTGCATGCTTTCTAGTGCTTTTCTCTGATCCTGTTATGGATTTCACACACACACAAAAAAAGAAAAAGAATCAAAGGGAAAGAGACCTTTCTTGTTCTATTCTTTGACCATGCTCAGAGGCCAAATCTGCACTGATTTACTCAGACAAAAAAGCATGGGGAGGAAGGGGGGAATAAGCTGGATTTTTGCCCATTATCAGCTGCTGTCTTTGAAATTTTACTTTCTCCCATTCAGGTTCACAGACAGGGTCAGGCCCAGTTACTTGTCCTGTGACCAGTGCTGGCCACGAGTATGAGAAAATGCTGGCATTTAATACCAAAAAATGTGTTGATGCTAGTTCTGGAATCCAGATACTTCGTTCCTGTATAAATCTTCCCCTAGAAAACATTTTTTTCCCCCAGCTGTATTTTTGCCCTGTTTCAGATCCCTGCTTCCCAGGACATGTCCGGGGTCCTGCTGGCACCCCCAGCATGTACCACTGGTGATGCTGGGGGCAGGAAGCTGGTCCTGCTGCTGTGGCACACACAAATCAGAAGCAATGCCACAAACCCACCCTCGTTTGTGCTTGGAGCATTGTGCTTGCTTTAGCAAAAGGGAGTGTTGAGGGAAGAAAGCACTTAGGGAAAATTTCAGGAGACAAGATGTGGGCTGGAGAAAAAACAAGAAAATGGGCTTTGGACTGTGTTTCTTCTGCTTTTCTAGGACGTCGGCACTGGTGGTTTTCAGAGGAAATGGAAAGAATGAGGAGAGGAACAAAGAGCTTTAATGCTCCTAAGTGCTTGTTTTTCCTCATTTATCCACCACACGCAAGATGTGTAATGTGCCAAAATTGAACCATTACTTTCCCCCGAGGGGGAGGAGATGGAGGAGCCTTCTCAGGGGTCCATACGCTGCAGACTTGCTGTGCTGTGTCCAGCAGGACTGTCCATCCATCCATCCATCCACTCCCTCAGCTCTGCAGGGCACAGCAGCAAGCTGGACATGGGCTGAGTGGGGAAGAAGAGACTGCGTCTGCCAGCTGGACTTGTGTCAGGACTTGTGACACCGAAGCTCTGCAAAAGTTGGAGCTTTTTCCATCACTGAGTAAATTAGTGAGACCTCTAGCAGGAGGTTCAATTAGATTATAGATACTTAGATTACATTAGGTGAGATTTGGTGGTCTGCACCAGCAGGCGCTGCGGGGAGCCCTCCCTCCTCCTTGCCAGGTCCTTGCTGCAGCCACCTCCCAGTGGAGAAGCACATGCAGGTAGTGCCGCCACACGTTTTTATATGGGAGGGGTGGTTTGTTGTTTGGATTTTGTCTTTCAAAATCTGGAGGGAATGGGATCACCTGAGATTTCTCGGTGCTGCTAGAAGGGGGTGACACCAGCAGTGAGTGCTCCCAAATCCCTTGGGTAGATGCGTCCCCTGACATGGGCTGCATGCAACCCCGTCCAGCTCTGACCCTCTGTTCCCTCCCCTCTCTGCAGCAATACTTCATCCTCCTCATCATCACAGACGGGGTCATCAGCGACATGGATGAGACGCGACACGCCGTGGTGCAGGCTTCCAAGTTGCCTATGTCGATCATCATCGTTGGGGTGGGCAACGCTGACTTCGCCGCCATGGAGTTCCTGGACGGGGACAGCCGGGTGCTGCGCTCCCACACGGGCGAGGAGGCCGTGCGTGACATCGTCCAGTTTGTGCCCTTCCGCGATTTCCGCAATGTGAGTCCGTGTCCCTGCGCTGTTGCCCCCACCGCGGTGCTCTGCAGTGTGCTGGTGGCAGGAGGCTGTGGGAGCCCCGTGCAGATGAGGGGATTGGAGCCTGGTCTCACGTTGTGGGGGTGGGTTCTTTGATCAACCTCATGTAGTGAGAGATGTCCCATGGCAGGGGGGTGGACAGGGTGATCTTCAAGGGTCCCTTCCAAGCCAAACTGTTCTGTGGTTCTCACCTTGGAAGTGGGGCAGCCCCAGCAGATGCTGAAAGGTTTCGGAGCCATTCAAGGGGCAGCTAGAGCCAAAAGGGTGAGCATTTGTCACCCTCCCACTGGGCTCTGCCTTCTCCCAAGCTGCCTGCTTTGCCCTAGCTCTAAACCCCACATCCCATGGAGACACACTGGCACTAACCACATGAGTCAGCGCTGCAGACAAGACACGCAGGGGCAGGAACCAGAATTATCTCCTGGAAGGAAGATGTAGGACACAGTATATTCCCAGGTGTACAAAGTGCTGACTATGAGAGAGCTGGCTTCAAGGGGCTATTAAATGAGATGCCACTGTCTGGAGCTGGGGACAGGCCAGCCGCGCTGACTCTGCTCGTCCTCTTCCTTAGGCATCTGTGCCAGCCTCTCCTGCGGGGCAGAGCTTGGCAAGCCCTCGCTCAGCCCCTGTAGCCATCTTATGTTGGTGTGTTTTTTTTTCTTTTTGCCTGCAGGCCCCCAAGGAAACACTGGCCAAAGCTGTGCTGGCAGAGCTGCCCCAGCAAGTTGTGCAGTACTTCAAGCACCAAAATCTGCCCCCCATCAACTCGGAGCCTGCGTAGTGCCATGCCTGATGGCGCCATCTGCATGTTGCTGAAGTCTGTTGGTGCCACCGAAAGCGCATGTGCCACATGCTTTTAAATGAAGAATACCCGCCCTGAAACACGGTTTTGTACTTTTTAATTTAATTGTTAAGTTCTTAAAACTCATCCCAGAGAAGCATCTGGATTCATTTTGTACAGTCCCAGCCTGAGGTAACACCAAGAGGCCAGCCATGCCCTGGTCCTGCTCTGTTGAGTCACTTTTCAGTATTGAATGTACTTTGTATAATTTTAGTGGAACAGGATACGATTTTTACAATCAAAACTTGCTTTTTCCAAGCAATGAAATGCTTAATATATTATTATTATTATTATCATTCAATGAACTGGTCATTGTATAGGTCATGTATCTTTGCTGTACCTGTACCTCTGTCATGCTCTATGTTCATTTTTATACTGTGTACATGTTATATTTGTTATACTCAGGTTAATAAAGAAACTTGGACATTTAAGAAAGTGTCTCCCATATGGTCCAGTCTGGGAGCACCTTCCAAGGCCCGGAGGCCAGCAGTTCAGGTACTTGTGAGATCCTTGTCCAACAGGGGCTGTCCTAGTCCCATAGCCCTCACCGGTTGTGACCAGGATATTGGTGGCACTGTCTCTGTGAGGGACTGGGGACAGGTGAGCAGCATGATGTGGTTTGCAACCTCGCAGGTGATGGTCCTTCCTCACTACCTCTGTTTTAAGGCCAACTGTAATTGTGTTTGTTGTTTGTTTGTTTGTTTGTTTTTGCAGCCACAGTTCTCACAAAAGCCACAAGCTCTCCTGGGAGCAAAAAAAGAGCAAAAAACCTGATGGGCACACCAATGGCAAACAGGCTGCTCTTCCAGGAGCTTTCACAGCCCCAGCGATGCAGCAGTAAGTGATGGTCTTCTCCTGCACCTCAGCACAGGCAGCACCCAGCAGCACCAGTCACCCCACGCTCAACGTTTTCACTCGCTGTACCCCAGGATCACCCCCTTGCCATTAACAACATGGGACCCTGTGGCACCTCTAGCTATTTGGCAGCAGACCGGAGGGTTGATTCACCAGGGGTGGAGGTGACCTGCAATGTCCTGGGGCGGGCAGTCCCCCCCACCTCCCCATCAGCACTCAATGCCTGAGCCAAGATGTGCTTGTGGAAACTGCAGTGAACCTGCAAACAACGCAATGGGGTATGGGAGTTCTTCCAGGTCAGCGGATCACCTGCTGCCCAGAAGACACAAAGAGAGAAATTCTGCTCCAAGCAGTTCCTCTGAGCTACCAATAGCATTGTGCCTTCTTCAGTGCTAATTGTCACTTTGTTCTGCTGTTAACTAGATCAGAGCTCTCTGAAGATGACAGGTAAAAAGCTGACTATAGTGCAGGCACTGCCAGTGATTCAACCTTATTTCAGACTCGAGTAGACAACTTCAATTCTCCCTAAACCCCTTCCACCTCCAACTGAGTAAAGCCTGGAGCCAATCTGCCTGTGCGAGCATGAGGCCCCATGCTAGCCGCAGCCTTGAGAAGGGGGGTGGGGTTCTGCCTGGTGAAATATTTGCTTTCCAAAGCCCTCTGGAAGGGGAAAAAAACTGACATCAACCCTCCTCCAAATGGGGAAGCAGTATTGAATGGTGACTTATTTAAAAATAACTCTGTACACAGCTCAGCTGCCGGCCACGCAGGCTCTGTAACACTCTGCTTTCAGATCAAAGTCTGTAACGCTGGAAAAATATTTTTATAAGAAAACCTCGTATACAGCTGCACTAGCTAGTAAGCTCATCTGCTAGTAGAGTGTTTGTGAGGGTTTGTCATTTTTAACACCTCTCTGAAGCATTTAACAATGACCACAGACAACAAGCAGTTTATGAAGCTGTCCCTGGAGAAGAGATGAAGCACTCACTACACAGTCATGCCTAAGAGAGAAAAAGCTTTAAAAAGTATCTTAAAGCCCACCATGAAATGATGGAGCTGCTCGATTCCTTCCCCAGCATGCCAGCTCCAGGCAGGGTTACTGCCACAGAGTGCACTTAGGTATTACACCATCAGACAACTTCCAGCTGTAAGAAGGTAAATGGGCCCGATGGACTGGCTGTCTAGCTGGGACTGCTCCACAGTTTGCTCACATGGGCCAGAACACAAGAACAGGTTGTGCACTGAAGTCAAGCTGTTCCAACCCACCGACTTCCCATTAATGCTATGTGCATTCAGAGATGAGAAAGGACCCTTGCCTCTCAGGCTCCTTGCTCAGGCCTGTCTCCCTCATCCACACCACCTATAAACCATGAAAAGGTTTCTTAAATTCAGCAGAACTTAAATAGCTGCCTGCCTTCTTACTGGAATGGATGATGGAGCTCTCCAATTTGTGCACAGAGGTTTGACTGAACTGGGATCTCCCACCCACTCTTGCATTCACACTCTTCAGGATGCTATGACAGAAGAGCTGAATGACTTCTCAAGCACTGATGCAGGAGCAATGGGCTTTGAGTAGAACAGCCAACTACAGTTTCTCTGAACTCATTCAGAACAAGAGTTTTGCATCACTGACTCTTCATTTGTAGGAGGCTGGCTTGCACCTCTCTTGTACAGCAGCAGTTTGAGGAAGGGGCTGGTTGAGTAGTGCAGAAATTACTTAATGGAATGGGAACAACTATGAATGGCATGAGCCAAAAAAAAAATGCATTCAGAATGTCTTTAATCATGTAACACAAAAACTTCTTTACAGTGTCATGGCAATCTACACTTCACCATCTGCTTGATTTTTGTTCTGCCCCCATTTCTCAAATACAGAATAAAAATGACATTTTAAGAACAGAACACATGGCCGTTTCTACAAGACTTCGGTGCTTCAAGTGAGTATTTTCTTTTTTTGCCTGTTAGTCTTGTAAAAACTTCTTAGACCATCAGAATTCTTTCCTTCCGTAAGAATTTTAAAAGGTAAGGCGCTCTCCTCCCTACTCCCAGACCTTAATTGCATTTCAAGGTGTGCCTTCTGGTTTAGGGTGGCAGCCTTTCTACCTCAGGCTCAGTGGGAAGAAAAAAAAATATAACAAAAAAATAAATTCAATGAGTTATTTTAGAAGTATCTGAATGTATTAAAGTTGAGAGGTTAGCTAGAAATATTATATCTGGGGCAGAAGGATGCATCAAGCATCCATCAGGGCTTTGGAAGATACTCTGCACTACGTAACACACGGAGGGATTTTGTTATGGGCCATCAAAGAAACTGTTGCTACGAAAGACAGAAGAGACGATCTTTCCAGTGGAATTAATAGTGCCTTCGCTATCCGAGCTGGACTCCGAGTCGCTGCTGCCCGAGTATGCGCCCAGGCCAGGCAGGATCCCAATGCAGACTGCTGCTGAGGGACAGTGGACCGTGGAGCCTCCCACTGAGCTGCTCCCCAGGGGAACACAGGACGGTTTTTCTGAAAGAGAGGTACCTCAGTCAAAAACAAGAGTGCAGAAAAGATTTTTTTTTAATCAGCCCAGGAACTGCTGCATGCCATTCACCTGCTATTACCATATCAGTGGTGGATGATTGCAGGATTTAATTAAAGTGTAAGGCAGCTTTACACTGCGCTAAAGCTATCTTGACAGGAAGGAAATGCTACCTCAGGAGATTTTTTTTTCACCATAGTTATGCCCAGCTCTATGCTGGCATTACAAATTTTTATTCTAAAGGTGTCAGTTTGATGGTTGTCAAATACCAAACTCACTACATAAGAATAAATAGCTCTGCTTTGTGTAATTGATTTTTTTTTTCCAATGTAACAGCATAGTTGGGAAAAAGTTTCATTCCGGTACTCTGCTAAGTCAATGTCGTCCATCTTTCACAGCTAATTAATTTTTTCCAGTGTTCTGAAAGTTTACTGAGCAGGAGATTCAGGAAGTGCATTGGGTTGTCATTACAGAATTGCAGCTTGCCCTGTTTGTGTCAGAGTATCTTGACAGCAAATCAACTGCAGCCCTGACAGCTAAGATTGAAACTCAACTTAATTTTTCTTCCTAGCTGCTCATAACTGTCTGAAATAAATTGGTTTCAGGATGGACAAGATCTCTTTGTAGCATGAGGAGTTAACAGCGGAGGTATACAAATACACCAAATGCTGCTGTGAAGAGGAAGGGAATGAACTGTTCTCCACACCACTGGGCTTGTAACGCAGCTATGGAGACTCCTACTACTTTATCAGGTAAAACACTTTAAGGGTAAAATCAGTTCAGCATTAGAATAAACTGCCTAAGGAGGGTGTGCAATCTCTGTGGAGATTTAAGAGCAGCTTAGACAATTGTCTGTCAGAAATGGTTTAGGTAGGGGATAGACCAGTAACCAGTAGAGGTTCCTTCCAGCCTTATTTTCTGCAAAGGCTGTCAGTGCCTATAGTTACCATTTCTACTGCTTTAGGAGATAATGTGCCAACCAAAGTCTGTGCTGCCTAGCATAATGAAGGAGCAGAAAAGCAAATCCTCTATCAGATTTAACACTAAGTCAGTTGCTGTTCACTTGAGAGGTAGACAGCTTCCCGACTGCAGAAATCAGGACGTACCTTGATTCTTTTCTTCATGATCAGTATCTAATTTCAACCTCTTCACACTATTCCCACCATCTGAACTGTGGAAAAAATAAGAAATTGTCTTGTTCCTCATAAGCAATCACTCAGTTACTGTGAAGTTAAAAGTCAAATTTTCACCTCAAGCACTACAGTGAATTCCAGCAGGGTCCCCTGGCGACCATCACCACTTCTAACTGCTGTTAACTGGGGCTCCTCGGCAAATACGGCAGGACCCTGGAGTCAGCACCTACACTGCATGTACCCTCTGTTCACCCGGGAAATAGAAACGTGCCTCTGGGAATCCAAGCCAGACATCTTTCCTAGTACTCAAGTACATCCTCAAGCACGTAGAGACCCTGTTCTAAAACATCTAGAAATCTTGCACCCAGTAAGCTTTGCAGCACTTCTCAGACATCTGCAGTATCTGACCTAAAAGTATAAAGGGGTCCCTTTTGGTTCCAAAGTGGTGCTTGGGGAAGGGAGCATTATTTGGACTTCTGTCTCATCAGAGCTTCTGTAGCTCCTCCTTGTCATTGCTCAGTTTCTCTTTCATCCTCTTGCACGTTCCTGACTCTAAGCCATCCATATAAACAAATGCTTCCCAGCTTCAGCTGTGATGAACTGAAGTGCATATTTGTATTATATATGCATTAACTCTTTTCTGTCCCTGTCAGAACATGAAGCCCAGGTGAAAGGTTACTCTGTGCAGGGAAGTTTTAATAGTAAAAGTCCTGTGCAGGCAAACTACAAAACTCGGAGAGCAGATGTTGAATTCAGGCTATGCCTGGTTTTGGCTAGTTTGCAACAGAAAATAAGACAGCAAAAATAGAAAGAAAGTCTGTGATGGCACTGACATGTCACAGTTAAGATGCTCTCTCCAAATAGATGCCATCTGCAGGCTTTAGATGTGCCATTAAGCACACACCATCTCCTTCTCTACATCCCACTGTGTTAACCAATAGTAGTTACAACAAAAAAGCATTGTTGGCTGCTTTCTATTACTTAAGTTTTGTTTTTTTTTGTTTTTCTCTCCTGCTGAAAAACCCAAACTATCCAAACCCCCATAGACTTGGTGTGGAAGAGCTTAACTTCAGCTTCCACAGACATGCAATCACCGCTGTACTGGTAGCTAAACATTATAACTTAAGCTTCTAAAATAATCTCTCATTCTCTGAGACAGATTCAGAAACAGTGCCTGACTTTCTAGATGTCACATTTAAGTATTAGATGGTT
Organism: Nettapus auritus; assembly: GCA_011076525.1. Lineage (NCBI taxonomy): Eukaryota > Metazoa > Chordata > Aves > Anseriformes > Anatidae > Nettapus > Nettapus auritus. The sequence continues at coordinate 11,357,498 of CM021775.1, forward strand.
CGTCTGGGAGAAATAAGTCTGGTCCCAGCTGCCTAATTTTAACACAACCCATAGCACAGCAGCAGCTGTGTTTGCAGGCTGAGATCAAAATAGCAAACAGATCACAAACCCAACTGCAATTCTCTCAGGGATGGAAAGGGTGCTGATGTATCAGTGCAAGTCAGTGAGGAACATGGGAAGTTTGTCTGATGACCTTGGGATTAAATTGGTATATAAAATTCTTCTCTCATAACCTACATCCTCCCCACACTGCTCCCAGCAACAATTAAGATAATAATTTTTCAACACAGATAACATAGGCTGATAAAATATGCAATTCTGAATCAAATTACATGAGTGAGGTAACACTGATATTTTCAACTAGAGTTGTAAAATAGATTGCCTCTGGAACCCATAGCAGGATTGCCCAAGCCTGGCAGTCTAGAAAGAAGAGTCTACCCACTTGCTTTACACATGCTTATCTATTTGAATTGCCTCATGTTTTTCCAACAGTTTGTGAGAACCTATGGAAACAAGGCTGGTCTTTTCTTGTACCTCCCCCCTTTTTTCTTTAGGGCTAAGGTTTACACCTCATTCTCTGGAGGCAGTTTTGGCCTGCCTCCCTTTACACTGCTAACTAGGTTCCCATTCCTCATGCTTTTATAGAGGTGTGAAACTAACCTTCTGTGTTTCACAGCTCCTGCCAACAGCTTTGCCTGAGAGAATTTGTTCTTGTTTTCCACTGACTTCATGGGCAATTTCTTCTCAGCTTCCTTCTTTGGGTCCATACTGACTCCCACTTTGGTGAGAGTGCTGTGAATTAAGGGTTAAGGATCAACCAGGAAGGAATGGAGAAAACAGACGCTTCCTCCCTGACATACTTAGGCAGCCCTGCTGACAGCAGCAACTGAAGTTCATTCACATATCCTATCAAAAGCAAGTTATTTGTAATGTCATTTAGCTGGCACATTCAGCCAGGACAGAAGAGACTTCACCCTCTGCGTCCAAAGCACTCTTGTGTATCAATACCAGCTCTCCCCACAAATACAACCAGGCAGCAGGTTAGGAGCTGCTGTTCAGAAGTCAGAAAGGTCAAACACACAACACATCCAGCACCATAAATGTACATTGTCCTGTCTTTTCCTGAAGATCTTAGAAAAGAAAAGAGGTCAGACTGGACCAAAAACAAAAAAGAATAAAGGGCAGTCCAGTACTTCCCCCTTCAATCTGGATCAATCCATTTGTAATTCAGATTTGCTGGTTTGATCCCTAAACCTTAAAAAAATAAAAAAAAAGTAGTAATATGTTTGGTCTCAGTTTCAAAGCTCAAGCCTCTCTTAGGCTGAACCCAGCAGAATTCAGCCTACCAAAGCAAAACAGCTCAATTTTCTGTATCAGTATTTATCACAGTAACTTTTCAGCCCATCTCTGTAAGGGTCACGAGGCTATTGCTGCCAGTAACAGCAACCTCAAAAGGAAGGAGACAGATCTGATTACGGGTGCACGTGTTCAAACGTTCACCCAAAAGACTATGACTGCACTGAAAAACCGTGTAGCTTAAAACACTGTTAGAAGGGTGGGATGCAGCTGAAACCCAGCATGAGGTGCAGCAGCTATGGCAGGTTCTTAGACTGAGTAAGAAGGCACTTGGTCTGTTAGTACGGTGCATGCTACACAGATCTTCTGTGGCAGGATCTAGAGTTCTCCTTCTGTGGCAGGATCTGGAGCTAATGTTCAGTGTCTAGCAAGGCAAGGCCTGTCAAAGAACCTGCTTATTAATGAGGTACCAGGGGAGCCATAAAGACTTCTGCAAAACTTTAAAACTGCACATAGCAAAGGAAAGTTAACCTAATTTAAAAGGGTATTTGTTTACACCGTTAAATCTAGCTTTCCACCAGTTTATTCTCTGACTACAATTCCATTGACCAGCCAACATAACCACGAGCCCCGAGTTTCACAGGTGTGTCCCACCTACTGCATATAAATACTGAATAGTGAAATTTCTATTTATGGGCCATATATTTAAGGTCACAGCCGTCTCCACTCCCCCTCAACATCTGCAAATTAACAAACACCTTAATTTGAAGTGGTACACTCAAAGTCACTTTTAGACCAGGAGTTTGCTTACTTGATTTTCCTAAGGATACAGCAGCAACCCAGACTGCTCCTTACCTCAACTAACCTGCCTCTCCTCAGTCCAAACCAGACCGTTCCAATGTTTAACGTGGCACAGGAGTGCCATCCTGTGGCTATCAGAAGCAATCTGAAAGCTCACTGTGTCAGAGTTTGACGTTGCAATACACGATTCCACACACTGCAGCATTCAGCTTCCACATTTCAGTTAATTACCATGTTACAGTCTAATATTCACTGCTAAAGCCTGACTGACAAACCCAAAGACTTTTAAGAGACAGAACTACAGGCTTTTCACTTCTATCTGGGATGCTGTTCTCCTAATGTTCCTGATCCACCAGAGACAGCATGTTTTAAGAGACTTTTTAAGTACTGCTGTCATTAACGAATGCAACACTATACCTAGCCAAGAAATGTCTCAGGAGAACTACATTAAAAATAAACTTCTCAATCAAATATCATCTGCATCTTAAAAAGGTGTCCTACAATAAGGCCTGCTTCTTGGAGGGGATTTCTACACCTGGGATATAAGACAAGAAGATGCTGCTCTCAAAAACTTCTTTGAACCGGCTTAAAATAATCAATCTTTAAAACTTTAAACACAGTCAGAACAATGCTGAAAGGGCAGTATAAGGAGCAAAATAAACCTCGTTATTCATAAAAGAGGAAACAAAATTCCTATGCATCCAGGCACGTGAATTTCTTATGCCTGAGAGTGCATTAAAATATTCCAAGGCATGTTTAGCATTAAGATGTATGGTTTCATGACTATTTAACCTTAAAAATGTAGGGGAAAAAAAGAAAGAAAAAAGCTCTGTGGTAGAATACTGACGTAGGTTTTTACTATGGAATTAATGCCTCTGGGTAGCTTTTACCAGGAAAATGACCATATAATCAAACCCATTGGTTGACATTCCATTTACTAGTTTGGAGGAACTCCTGCACAGTGCCTAATGACCCAGCACATTTAGCAATACTCACTGCATTCTGCCAGTGTAGGGATAAACCAGTAGTAAAAATCTACACGTGCTTAATGCTGAAAAAACACCTTTTACATTTTGAAAGAATGCCACCAAAAATTTGAAACCCATGCGCCATTTTGCAAGTTGCTCTGGAGGTGACTGCAGTATTATGTTTAAGAAAATCAAAAGGAACAAGTTAATGGAATGGGAAAAACTCCGCTTCTCACAAAACGAGGTGACTATAAAGCATTCTCTCACTCTCCCTCCAGCCCCTTAGCTGTAAGTTCTACAATTTACAGCAAGACTTTGGATAGAAAGCTGGCTGACTGTACTAAGACTGCGGTTCAGTATGCCTGTACGTCTGGAAGAGGCCCTGCTCTGTAAATTCAGGGATCAGTGTATTATGTGACTAATTCAAGACAATGGTAGAATCCTTCTGGGCTGGTATGGTTCACCCCTGGATGTTCGTGACCTAACTAGAGCTGTCAGCTGCTTCCAGAGCACGATCTTATACTGCACATCCCTGCATCAGCCAGACCCGCAAGCAACTGCCACAAGACCTAAATATATCCCATGAATGCCCCATCAGCAGATCCAACAAGCCAAGGAAATATGCCAAATCCATCAGCTAACTATGGCCTACTTCTGAAGTTAAAAAAAAAAAAAAGAAGTAATTAGAAATGCATCTGTATTGCCTTTTCATAAATGAATTAGTGAGAGAACTTAGATACTCTTCACGTATAACATGCTCTCAGTTCTAAGTCGTCAACTAATACGAGGTAATGCAGATGTTTGTAGCACTGGCACTATTTAGCTTTATTTGCTGAATATTTTGCTCACCTCATAAATATGAGCTGCTCGCTCTCCTTTCAGTCTTGAAATTCTTTCATTTACACTAAAGAATCCTTGAGAGCTTGCACTTTGTTCACTGGTGACTTAAAGCAACAGTTTTCATTAGAAGGCAAAGGAACCATCACAGATGAGGTAAAACCTCACAAAACAGCACTAAACTCAGCACAGAGAGCAATCCTAAAATCAATCCCAATGTTCCCAGTCTGGCACTGATTAAAGAAAAAGCACCCTATACTGCTCTCTAGCATGTCTTTGTGAAAAGCTGGCACTTAACAACAAAATGGAACTGGCCTGTTCTTAGTACTGCATAAAATCTGTATTTCCCAGAGCAGCTGAACCTCCACAGACACTGCCTTCCCAGAAGAAAATGAGTGTATCCACACAGCTGGTTCACTTGTATTCAACTTCTCATCCTGCAGCTATCAGCAAGGGAAAACAAAGCTAATACTTCAAGAAGAGTAACAGAAAGAACAACTAAAATGTTATTTCAGACAGGTACATTAAAAACAGCCAATATGCAGTTGGCTGCAAGACAAGAATACTTAAGGGAAAAACGCAAAAGACTAGAAGCAGTAGGCTTTCTTCCTTTTTGTTCTTCTCTTTTTAGCTATGGTATCAGTAAGAAAAAAAGTCAATGGGGAGGGAGAGAGAAGGGAGGAAAAGTGTTGAAGACATAGAGAGTGGGAATCAAACATTACTGCGGGAGATCCAAGCTACAATAAAAACATTCAACTTTAAAAGGCTATCATTGCTCATGTTCTGTAAAGCAGCTGTACTTAGAATGTGAATGACAGACTAAAACTACAGCCCAGACTCTTATCCCCCTATATACAGCTGCCAGCTATATTAGCAAAGGATATTCTGTATTCATTTAGTTCTTTCATCTCTTCTTCTCTTCGTTGCTTTTCTATTAGCTCCTGCTGCCGAGAAACTTCATCAAGGAAATTTGTCTCATCTTCATCTAAGCCTCTTACCATATTTTCTGAAAAAAGGAAGAGAATGAATATTGATAAACTCAAGCCATCCGGGAAGCAGCCGTTTACCTTGCATCACTTTGCCATTCTTTCAGGACAATTTTAATCCGTCGATTTCAAACTGCCTTGTGAAATGTAACCACCCACACCTTGCAGATGATATTTCTAATATTGTGCAAAATATTCTGCCTCGGCAAAGTCACTGGGAACGCAGGGAGCAGAGTCCTGGGTGACCGAGTGAGGCGTGTGTTCTAATTGGAAATTACATTAGTAATTGGAAAACACGTTACTTCTTCCCCATAAATCTTACCTCTGAATAAGACATACAGGTTCTTAAAGCAAACAAATATTAACTGACGCTGATGCCTGTTACAAATAAATAAATAAATAGATGCAAGACAATTCTTCTTATTAAAATTGAATTCTCTCTAAACATGCTACCCTACTTTAAGGAAAGTAAACACTACTGCAGTAGGAAGGTCTTTTACTTTGTTCTGCAAATGCTCAACATCTCCCCATCAAAATGATTTATTTAGAGAGGCGGTAAAAATTACTTGTTAGAAAGACCAAGTCTTGCTGCTTGTAGTCAGTCTGAGAAAATCTGAACCCAAACACCACCTTGTATTAAATTTCATAAGAGGATTTTTAGGCCTTTACACGAGGCAGAGGTGTTGTGTTTTTTTTTTAAAAATCTTCACCCACATAGTCAAGTCCTACTCACTCAAATGAAAAGCTAAGAAATCCATTTGCACTGATAAATGGCAAGCTTCCGTCCCTGACAGAAAAGGTCTAGAAATCAGTTATTATTTAAGGTTACTTTTTACAGACTCAGCCCTTCCGTTCCTGGATCTACAAACTGTAAACTGTAGCATTCATTCCTACTGAGGATTCCTTCAAACAGACAGCAAGAGCAGTGAAAATCTGGACAGTTTTTGAAGCAAGAGACATGAATTAATTACATTCTTTGTTTGCCTGATCTGCAAACTAAGAGATGCAGTGATAGAGATCCCTACAACTGCAGAGATTCTCTACTACTAAATTGTGCTTTAGTAGGTTTTATTCTCCAGGCTCGCAGGTATACGTTATTCTGCAGGGGCTGTCTTAAAATTAGCGGTTGGTTTGCTTCTCGGTAGCCCCCTCTTAGGGATGTTTCTCATTCCAGTACTTGGTTTACAAGTTTCCTGAACCAAAGGGAAGATGCTGCAGATGTAATATAAGCTGGCAAAGGAAACAATTTAGACATGTCTAGGCTGGTAGCAGTCAGATTTCTGGTAGACAGTTAGACAAGAATTGCTTAGTCACATCACCAAAAACGACCTGGACCAAACAGTACTGAAATAAAATGTAAACTCTCCACTTGAAAAAAAAATCTGTGGGTACAGTTGAAGACTTTAACGCACTAATGCTCCTACCCGTACTTTCCATTTTTCACCGCTAAAGACTACAAAAGAAAATTAAGAGACAGGAAATAACTTTCATTTATCATTATTTTTGTTACCATCAGCATTCAAAAAGAAAAATTTAAAAGTAGCTTTTTAGAGGATACTCCTACTATTTTTCATTTAAAATGCTAAAAAAGTAAAAAAATAAATAAATAATTACTTTGAGAAGATAAACACTGGAAGACATTCTTTCATCGCTGAATAACCTAGCAAAAAGAACTGCTAGAATGTGTCCTGGCTTTTATCTACACAAAAGGTTTAAAGTAACTACGTTTGTGTGTTTAAACAGACACAATTCTTTAGTATTAAGGTGTTTCTCTCCTATGTTGTGTCATCAGTTCTGACTGATGAGAATGAGAATGCAGGAATGTACAACTTCTTTCCTATTCCACCAAAATTCCTATAGATATAGAAAATATTTATGAATCTTTTATGGCAAAATCAAACATATTCAGGGACATATCTTGTCCCACACAGCTAAATTGCTCTGAACTCTGATGAGGTCAACAAGTGGTCCATAATCCACCCATCACTGATCTTTAGGTAGCTCTTCCCACTTACTTTCTCCCAAAGAAATTTGGATTCCAAGGCGATTCTAAAAGCATCTGCTACAACACTGGAAAAGCTGTTACAGTAATTACTAATGCACCTGACAGCATCTGCAGCACCAGGGAGCGTTGCCTCACAGGACTCAAACATTTTGCCATCGCATTTGTTTTCTTTTGGTTTATGTGCAAAATAAGCCTCAGATTCCAGACACTACGGGAATTCAGCTTAAAAAAGTCAACCAACTTTTGAGTTTCACACATGTGCAGTGCTGTCCTGGTGCACAGAACAATATGTTACCTGCAGGAATATCTACCATCTTTGAATACTTTCCTCAAGTCTCAGTTTCCCTCTCAGAGAGGGACAGGACATGCAGACATGTCCCTCAGATGCTGTATACAGCTGCTGCACACAAACCATGCAGTGAGCCGGGTTTTGTTCAAAGTAATAAATGTTGGTGCTTACTGAATTTAAACTGCTCCTCAAACTCCTGCTGCTTCTTTTCTCTCTGTTCCTGAAGTCTTTCATACAATGAACGTGGGTCATATGCCTCCTCTGGGCATTCTGAAAGGAAGGAGTAAATCAGGAAATTAGGCGATGTGTAAAAAGAGAAACAGTTCTTAGTTTCTTCATGTGAAAACCTTTTGAACTTGTAGAATACAAGCTGCTACTTTTACTTCTGTTCTCTGTGCAAGTGAAACATTCTTTGATCTCTTTCCTTCAGTTATTAAAATCTATCCATCCGATACCTTTTGGATCTTCAGGTTTTCGGACCTTTTCCCATTCCTCTTGCCTTCTCTTTCGCCGCTCCTCTAGCTCCGCTTCAGATACAAACCTCTTGTTAATCACGAGGTCGGCAGTACCATCTCCCCCATCCATTGTGGAACAGCCTGTCCTAAAAACACAACACATTACTGCACGCCCTGAAAAGAGACGTGCTACACTTGGAAGGTTCTTTGCAAGAAAAAATGGGTGAAGGCTAGAAACTAAACATGGAGAGCACTTGATACTGATGGTTAACAAACATTACTCGGTTGCACATCTGCTGCAGGATCTTGTCGGAAGCAGGGACATGAACAGTATAACAAAATTAAGGTAGATATTACTATTACATTCTTACACCATAGTCCAAAGTCTCGGAGGCACACTTTTTATACAAATAAAATTAGAGGATGAATAACTGCAGCTGTCTGAAGACAGTAAGCGCCAACTGAGATAAGCACTAACTGCGTGAGTGATAGCACCTAAGGCTGATGGCATCACCTATTACTCCTTCTTTACTCTTTCTGTTAATTATCTTTCCTGTTAGTTGTCTGCCTCAGGCCACCTTTCCAGAAGTCCTATTTCAATGTAATTTCCCCCCCCACCGCCTTGGATTTACCTTGTTTAAAAAGTAAAAATAAATTTACAAAAACCCACACCCCCAAACTCACATCCTTTTATTTCAGTTCTTATACTCCTCTACTCCAGGGAAAGGCTACGACATTTGTTACATGAATTCCTTTCGCTCATCCTGTGAAAACTTGACCAACCTGTGTCAGGTCTACGGTGCTCAACAGGTGAGGGAGGGAGGGAATTCCCTCGGGCTAAAATGGGGCTGGGATTAGAAATCTGGAGCTGCATTACTTATTGAGGGGCACAGACCCTTCACACAATGCACGCCCCCGCTGCTTTGAGCTCCTGATACCCAAGGACTAGGCCCAGAGTGGAGATGCACCAAAGAATCAACCTAAGAAGGAAACAGGAGTTCTTAACACCCGCAACCCCAAGATGAAGTAACACCGAGCTGCTTGTGCTAGTCAGTGGCTCCTGACAAGATTTGTTCTGCCAGCTCCATGCTAAAGAACTAGAGGAGGAACAAAACTTTTGATTCTTATATCAAGCCCCTATATGCAAGCACAATATAAACACGGCACGAATAGCTAGTCAGCTAAAGCCACGCTAACACCGCGGTTACTGTCTAGTTTCTTCGTATTTCCTTGATGTAACTTCAACAAGAACCTCAGGACTACAGATAATTGCCCCCTGCACTGCTAATTATTGTCCGTTTCGGACCTCACCCTGCTTGTATTTCAGCACTGGAAGAGAACCCAGTCCATTTATTCTTCCAGGAAGAGAGGAATGCAGTAACTCTTAATAATGGAAGGAACCAGTTTATCATCCATCCTCCACACCACAAGGAACCCACTCCTGCAGAAAGCAGTCCTGAAATTCTCACAAAAACTGACACTTCTGTGGGGTGTTGTTTGTAATATAAACAAAAAATTGAGATCTCAGAAGAAAGCCAGGTTAGAGCACTGTACAAATATTTTTTAGAAGCATGATGCATTTTTAAGGTGGGAATTATGAAAACAAGACAAGAAAAAAGGATTTTATTTTAAGAAGTGGGGCAAGGAAGGGCTGACCATAGGGTGGTGATTTTCTTTCTTTCTTTTTTTTTTCAAGTATCTGACAAAAAAACTGATATTAAGATGAGTCCAACTTCCAGAAAGCATAGAATGCCTGCTCTTAGAGTGTCATTTCTGACAGTGGCTTGAACTGGAGACCTTTGGAGAATATGAAGATTGAATCTCCCTCCTGAACACAGGCCCTAATCACAAAGCTTCCCTTCTTACTCAAGTGCTACATAAACAAGGCAAGCTGGTTCCCACTCGTGCAATCCCAACCTGTCCGTTTAGACAGGAAACAAAACGTTCTGACACAACGGTGACAAAGTCAGAAAACCAAATTGGAAGAGATGGATTCAGCAAGGACATGGAATAATCTTAAGACTACAGCCTTAAACTGTAAACCATCTGCCTTCTGGTTCACCCAGCTCACTCGGACAATGTGCTTGAAATAGATTAGGATATAGTTATGACCTACCATGCGGCTGTGGTATTTTCACTACAATTCTACAAAATTAGCGTCTGATGAAACACATTTCATCAAATAACTTCAACGCCCGCCACGTCCTGGGGCACGACACGGGGCTAATCACACAGCACAGCGTTAGCACTGACGAAGCCAGCCAACCTCTCCACACTTCGTGCCTCCCGACCTCAAGCACGCACAGGACGCATCCCGAACCAGACGCAACACGGTGCTCACACAACGCCATGCGTTACGCCCTTTGCTTGCCCGGTGGCAGCATCCCGGTGCGCCAGCACCGCGCTGTCACTGCAACGCGCTCCGCTCCGCGCCACCACCGGCAGCAGCCGCAGGACGGCCGGGTAACGCCTCATGCGGCCCCCGGACTGGGCCAGGCGCTGAGAGGAGCCCCGAACAGAGCGGCCGCCCCGGGGCCCGCTCCCAGCCCCGCTCCTCAGCGGCCCCGGCCCTCGCCCCTCCGTGCCCGTCCTGTTCCCGTACCCGTTCCCGTTCCCGTTCCCGTCACAGCGAGAGGCGCGGCCCGGCCCCGAGCGCCGCCATGCAGGGCCGCCCGCCCGCCGGCCTGCCCGCCCCGCTCGCCCCGCCCCTTCCGCCCGCGGCAGCCAACCGCGGGACGCTTCCTGGGGCCGCGCCGCCTCCCGCGGGCCAATCGCCGCCGTTCTCCCGGCAGGAAGAGGAGAGCGCCGCCGCCGTAGGGGCCGCGGGGTGACGTCACGGCGGACGGGGAGGGCTCGGCAGGCGATTGGGCGAGGCGCGGGGTCGGGGCGGGGCGGGTCGCTAGGGAGACGGCGGGGGGCGGGGCCGAGCGCGGCGGGGCGGGGCGGGGCGGGGCGGCCTCCATCTTACCGCCCGCCGCCGCGGCACAAAGGAGCGGCGCTGCCTGCACGGGGCCCTGCGGCGTGCCCGGTGCGTACGGCGGCGGCGGCGGCGGGCGGGCACAGCCCCCCGGGGCTGTCCCGAGGGGCTGGGCCGGGCGGAGGCTGGTACCGGGAGGGTAGCGCCGGGCGGGCTCTGCCACGCCGGTTCCCGGCTGGGGATAGGGCGAGCCCGCGGGCACCCCCGCCTCGGTACGGGCTGCCCGGTCCCACCGGGAGAGGGTGAGCGCGACCGTTGGAGTCGTCGGTGATCGGCGGGGCCGGGCCCGGCTCTGCCCCCGCCACGGCTGGCTGCGGGCGCCCCGCCCGGAGGCCCCGCCGGTGGCCGGCTGGGAGGCGGCGGCAGGAAGCGGCGGGAACGCCCGTGCCGGTGGCGTGAGGCCGGAGCCCGCCGCCGGTCGTGGGGGAGCCCAGCTCCGCCGCCGGGAGCCCACGGGCGCTCGTGTGGCACTGGAGAGCCCAGGTCCCCGCACCATCACCGCGCCCGGCGCTGGTAGCTGCGCGGAGCCAGCGACCCGTCCCGCGGAGCCGCTGAGCCAGCCCCGGAACGCGGCCCGGGCTCCTCCGGCAGAGCTCCGTGGGGTAACGGCACGGCTCTGCCGGCGGTTTGGCGGTTGGGGCTGCTGCTGTCCGTTACCCCGGCGTCAGGCACCCGTGCTCCTTTTAATCTTTCAGGTTCTGCCCTGTTGGTTGCTGTTCCTGTCTCGTGTGCCTTCATTTTAATTCCTTTATTTTCTAGTTGCTCTGCCTCTTACCTTCAGGCATGTAGCAGTAGGTACAGTGCCTCTTCCAGGTAGGTTTCCAAGTTTTAATGCCTTAGTCTCATATTTCTGTTCTATTACTGCAAAACCTTGCTCTCAGTATCCACCCCAGCCCCACCGTTCATGTGGGTGCTCAGTCTGACTTGTCAGTATTTCCCTCCCTGAGGAGCTCTGGTCTGTGGGGAAGTACAGGCGTAAGAACTGCCTTTTCTCTTCTAAATTTATTCAACCTTCTACACACTTCACTGTTTTCTGAATGTTGATTTCTTTTTTCGTTTTATGTTCATGTCAGCATATGTTTTCTTTGATACAGGAGACTCTTTTCCACTATGCAATCATTTTGTCTTAGGTCTTTTAACTTTTGCCTGTCCTTTGCCAGCAGTGCTGTTTTACGTTATTTTATTATTTTTCTTATGCTGATCCTCAGTTCAGTTCTGCTTTACTCATCACTTTCTACATATCCGTCTTGCTCAGTGCCATGACACTGCTGTCATATGAAGACCCACATATGTTTGTCTCAGTGGTTGTTCTCACCACTGGCAATCTGAGATATCCTCTCAGCTTTTTGTCTACTGTTGGATGCATGGCTCTGGCTGTGAATTTGGTGAGGACCATGCGTTCTCAAAACTTGTCAATCATTTTTTGGGGGTTAGGATGCTGTTGAGCGTGGGTTTTTTAAGCAAATCATTGATCTGTTCTTTGCTCTGATCTATATCTGGCCTCTTTTTCTGTGAGTGCTTTTGCATATGTCTTTGTTCTTGTCTGCTGAAGCACACTCAGCAAGAGTTCCTCTGTCCTGATGGCACCTGGTTGTCTGTTCCTTCCTTTAGGTAATTTCTGTTATTGTTTTGTACCCAGGTGTCTATCTGCTCTCATATGTAAGTCCAATTGAATAGGTTGTGTGTTTGTCCTGGTATATCTCTTTGTGTGTGCAGCACAGATATAGTTACATGATCACTGTTCACTGTCTCTCCCCTTCTCATCCAGTCTCCTGAGATTCCTGCTAATTTCAAGTTTTCAGCATCTGCTTACCATTACTTGTATAGGAAGCTCCTCCAGGATATTTTAATGCAATGTTTTGGATCATGCACAACACTTGTGATGATTCTTGCTGTTACTAATTGGTTTTTTAGCTCAGTCTCAGTTTCTCATCTACTCTTACATTGTTAATTTCTAATTTATTTGTTCTACATATTTTGCTTATCTTCAGGTATGATATCTTTTTGCGTGCTTCTGGGCTGTATGGAGTCACTGTTTTATGTCGAGTCTTTCAGTTGCTGTTTTGCTTACTTTCGGCTATATAGCAGATGTTCAAGTGCAACACCTCCTGTTAACTGCTTCATTACTCTGCTCTCTGGCCTCAAAACAGAGCAGCTGATCAGTGACTATTAAACTCACTGTTATGATGTTCTATGCTTTTCTTAACTTTTGCTCTTAGAAGGGATATGATGTTCATAACTTTTTCCCCTAACTGTCACGGTATGTTGTATTTTCACATCAGAGATCTTCGCTCTTAGCACATTTCACTTGGTGTGAGCCTCATGGGTGGACTGACAGATTACTTGCAGTGTTTTGATTCACACCTACACCTCATTGACATTTCTAATCCTGTCTATCAGGTAATATCAACATCTATTTTCCTCAAGCTTTGGTTTGTTTGTTAAAAATTGAGGAGTAAAATGAAATATTTAGCAATTTAACCAGTGAGTGATGAGCATGGTGGCCTGCTGTTGGACACCTACTGACTTTTTACTATTTAGGCTTCTTCATTTAAGCTTCCTTTCACATTAGTATCTCTTATAGCTGATAATGTGCACTGTATTATGAAACATCTCCTCCTATGGGTATCTTAGATATGTGGTGATACTTTCATAAGGTGGAGGCCTTGGTGTACACTGCTAGGTTTTCTTCTCTGCACAGAGACAGCAAATTAAAATACCATCACCTTATAGTAATTGAAGACAATCTAATATGATAAAGCTTGTTGTGTTTTGCTGCACTGCCAGTATGTTGAGTTCAGCATTTAAGTTGTTTCGGTTTTGTTTTTTATCTCCTGAACATATGATTGCTCGGACTTTGAATTCATTCATTTCAAAACAGGGCAGGCACATGTGCTGCCCCGAGCCTTGCTGTCTTCCAAGTATGACATCAGGATCCCATTGTGTCATTTTGTGCTTTGCATTTCCCCATGGCCTGACAATATTTGTTTTCCCTTTCTGGTTTATATGCAGTGACTATAAAGTTAGTTTGTCCTGTCAGCAGCTTTGTCAGCATGATTTTTATTTCCTTTTCTATTCTTCATCTTGTCCTTGAGGTTTAATACATGTCAGATGTTCACATATGACTCACAGGCTTTGTGACTGACCAGTGCAGCGCCTACAGTTATCTGCTGCCATGATCTACTGTTAGTGTGGCCCAGCTTGTGCTCTAGAAGTTTTCTCAACTTTGCCATGGGATCTCTGTGTACTTAATAGGTCACTTTGCCCATTCAGTAGGCGTACTTGTGTGCTCAAATTCTGAGGTGAGATACCACTCTTCAGTCACTGATGTATGGTCATTGATCATAGTGACTTGCTGAACCCCCATTAGTGACAACACATCTGTCCTCTTCCTGGTACATCTCTCCCCTTGAAGAAGCAGTTGTTTCTAAGTAAGCGCAACTCTTGGAATTGCAGTTTTTTTTTTCCTTCCCTTCTAAGGCTTCTTGGCTGTAGGAGGCACTTTGCTTCTGCTTTAAGTTTCTGAATACCTTGATGTTGTACTAGACATGAGGAGAAGGACCAGGGGATGTTTTGAGATGAAGTATATGAAGTGTGAATTCTTGGACTGTTTTAGTGCATGTGCACAGACTGATAGGAAATAGTTTGAGTTGTCAGCTAGAGGACAGCCTGAACTACTGCACTGGTGCACGTTGTCTACCTTCCTGTAGGCAGACATGCAAGACAGCTTGGAAAAGGAAATCCAGCAAATACCTTGATGCTTTCTTTTTTTCTTTCTAAAAGTAAAGATGCCTGGTGATGTGAAGAAAGCCCAGACTTTCTCATTGCTTTTAAAAATAAAGCTAATATAATACTACATAAGAAATGATGCATGTTTGTTTTCTGGGAAACTCTAGTCAGTATATCAGTACTGCAGATAAAGGCTTAAAAAAGGAAAAGACAAGACAAAGTTGAACGGAAAAGTTTTGCTCTGTTTAGAGGATTACCCCTAGGTACACTTTTTGAAATAGTAGTTTTGATAATTGCACTTAAGAGAATTTAAGGATCTGAAATTCTTCAAGAAGTTACCAAAGAGAAGCACCAGATGACTACGACTCCTGATACCATTACAGGCTTTTTTGAAAGCTGCTTAAATTGTTTTTGAGTTTTCTGCTTACCTGATGTGCAACTGTAATGAAATAGAACAGGCAGTTTTTTCCTTAAACTGCTTGTAGGCTGCCTTGTGCAACAAGTACCTGGCCCTCTTCCTAACCCACATGTGCTTGAGCGGCTCTGCTGCCGAGCAGTCCATCCCCTTCCTCCTCTTGGCCATGGGAGCTCTTAAACCCATCGGCCAACTTCCTCCAAGTTTCCTCATACAGACATGGGACTTAAAATACTATTTTCCTATAAGTTTTGTTGCAGGGGAAGGCTGATGGACAGAGGGATAGCTGTGTGCCAAATGAGAGGCTGCGGGTGAGCTGTTACCTACAGGGTCTGGGCAGGAGCTCAGTGGGAGGAGGCCTGGTGCCAGCTGCTTGCAGACATGCTTGTCACACATGGTCACCTGCCCAGCAGCAGCATCTCTCCTGCACCACGTTTGTACAGCGAACTTGTAACAAGGCAGAACCTAAGTATGGGGAGAAATGAAGCTGTGTTCATATATGTTTTCTTGTTTTTCTTTTCTCTTGAATGGGTCAGATGAAGGGGTCGAGTAACCTTTCTAGAGCTGTGCATCAAGTTCTGCAGGCTCTAGCAGTCCTAGATCAAGGATGAAGCTTTCTGTGAGTGCCTTCAAGGCAGGCTTGCTACCCTAGTGACCTGTGTGTTATATCTGACTCAATGGCTGTCATTGCATCAGCTTACAGGAGGAGACGGTCAGAAGGACATCTTCATCTGTCCCCAGGCAGTCCGGAGCTCAGAGCAGCTCACAATTGCCCGCTTGCTGTGGCTGGCCAGGAAGGCTGTTAATCTGGCTTTCAGCTGCCATTGCTCAAAGATTGGTCCATCCTCTGATGCTTCTTGAGTTAACAAGAAGTGAAAGTTTCTTCATCCTGTTTCCTGCCATGTTGCTATTTTTTTTTGTGATTATAACCATTGTCATAAAGTGACAAATGTGGTGAGGCTGAAAATAGGAGGCTCTAGACGCTGTCTGCTCTGTGCTTTGCTCTCAGAGGCAGTTGTCAGCCGACAAATGCGAGCTTCCAACTGAGGCATCACTGAATTTTTCAGCAATGTTATCAAAATTTTTCACACATCCTGTACTTCAGTGTGTTTTATGCATTCATAACAGCTTAGTCATACCATCTAGCTGGGCTCTTTTCTGTGGTCTAGAGTAGGAGACTCCTGCCTTGTACATTTTGGTACCTAATCTTTCTCTGAAAACAAGCCCCTGTTTTGTCTGTTTCCCACATTTTGTTTCTCCTAAGATTAGCTTACAGAGAAGAAACAGTGCAACACTGGGATTTCGCCATTTCAGCTCAATTGCAAAAAGTTGGTGGTTTGCTGACAAGAACCTGACCCTGCTTTCATCAGTCCATGCCCGTAGCATCTTTCTGTAGCCAACAGTGTGTTTACTCTGCTGCTGCTGTGCTGGCGTAGCCCTAGACTTAGTTCCCATGGCAGGACTACTCTGTGAACTGCTCAATCTCTTGCTTTGTGCTTTGGAATCCTCTCAGTTTTTGTTAATGTATGAGGTGCTTTAAATGTTTATCTTTGCGGTCGACTACAATGAACCAATCTCTCCACAGTTCAAGAATACTTTTATCAATAAAGTTTGTCTCTGAATAATACAGGTAAAACATTAACCTTTCTGATATGAATTACTAAACAGAAAAAGCTTAAACCAAATCTGGCATTTTTGCTGTGTTCCTCCACAATTCTGTACCTCTGCTTGGTACTCAAAGTGTCTCTGCTTCCCTCCCAGTACTGTCTGTTCTGGAATTTCTTAGTGGCTTCTGACTTCTTTTTCCTCCCTCGGAATTTCATGAAGTTCTTTGATATCTGAAGCTTTAAGAGCAGCAAGGAAGATTGACCTGAATTAACTGAAGCCTCTGAATGAATGCCCGTACCAAACCCATATGGTATAACTAGTCCACTTTATTTAGGGTAGCTAATCAGTTTTATTTATTGTCCTGCAAGCTGAAAACACAAGCACTAGTGCTGCCTGGCCTCCGCAGGGCATTGGACTTACCTTCCAGCTGCTTTGGAGCAGTGCATTATACTCTGCTCCTCGGGCAGCTGCTGTGCCTGTACCGCTCTGCCACGTCAGCCTGCTGGAGGCAACCTTGTCAAACACCCTGGAGCTTTCAGATACTACAGTCTTTTTAAGATTGGTATCTCAAAAGTGCAGTCATCTGCCTTGAAGCATGAGAGCAGGACCTTTCTTTCTTTCCTTGTATCTTCGTTTGAAATGAAAAATCATGCCCCTTCTGGGAGGAGAAGAACCTGGAAGTCATGTTCTGTGTTATTGATGTTTGTGCTGGAGAGTTTAGACATTCAAAGTGTTAAGGCAAAATTAGCCTTTTCAAAAGGCCTAGGAACAATTCCATCTAAATGATCACGAGATGAGAAATTTAGACCTCTGAAGATGTGCATGCTAGGAGGTGGTAATGACTTTGGTTTGTTTCAGAAGGTACTGCAGCAGAGCACTCTGCCTGGCGGCCCTGGGTGCTGCTCTGTCCCTGAGCCCAGGTTAGGCCAGGCTGGGGCAGGATTCTTTTCCCTTTGCTGCTGGATATGCCAAGCCTGCTTTAGAGATCCTGGTTTAAGAGAGAAAGTAAAATTGATTTAAAATCCATATAATAACTTTAGTGTTCCTATACCAGCTTGAAAACAAATTTAAAGGAAGAAAAAAGAGTAGTCCAATATACAAAGGGCTATAAAACATGATTTTGATAGCAAACCTACAGAAAAAAAAAAACTTATTAGAATCTTTTCTTTCTCCTTTGACTGTTACCACACCAAGTCCAACGAGAGATCAGATTCTCAAGTACAGTGTGTTTCTTACAAAACTGGAGTTGCAGGGTTAAAGCCCAAATTTTTGTGTAAGCCCTGCACAGCCCCACAACAGTTGACAAGCACTTGGGTAAGAGCTGGCAAGTTGAAGATGTGATCTTTCCTTTTCTGTGAAACAGACACATTCAAGATCATTCAAGATCAGTATGCTTTTGTTTTAGGATGCTTTTACTATGACTACTAAGAAACCAAATGACTGCTTTAATGGCTTTGTACTGCAAATGGTGACATGTTGGCTGACAGTAAACGCTGTTTCCTGTAGTGTTATCCTCCAGGATATTTTTAAAGAAAATAATTGCATTAGGGTTTTGCTTCAGATTCTACAAGATCTTCAGTTAGAAGAATCACGCAGTTTACTTCACACAAATCACACACAGAAGAATCAACACAATTTACTTGTTCCTCCTGAATCGTACAGTCCAGTTCTGCATCTGCTTGGTCATTGTTCTGGACACTAGTAGCTTCTGCTCTTCAGTTGCTAAAGTCTTTCAGCTGGGAGGTCTACCTCTAACCTCAGTGTGATCTCCGGAGAAAATCTCAATTTCACATTACAATTGTATTTAACTTGCTGGGAATTCTTGTTGTTTTTCTTACCTGCCCTAATCACTTCAAAGCTGTCATCCATTTAATTAGCTTATATTTGCAAACAGGACTTTCCCCCCTCTTATTCTGTGTCTGAGTTACAGCAGTTCAGAGCTGTGTCTCCTTCTCCTGTATTTTAGAATTCTTTCATCCAACTGGCATCACAAATGTTTCAATCTCTTCCTTTTTAGGAGCATCATTTCTTTGGAAAAGAAATGCTGAGGGAATATTTCTAATTATTTTATCTCCTTAATAGGAAATTGCTGCCTAAAACTTAGTTTAGCTCTTGAAAGGCTATCAACTTTACTGTATCACTTACTGATGGAGCATCTGCATTATGCTGCTCTTAAGAGAAGAAAACACTGCTCTCACTTGTGATAGTGGCAGGAGCTGGAGAAGTGGTTCTAGTAGCTGAAACAGTCCTTACTCATTTGTGTATGAAGCTTTTATTTTTTTGTTTGTTTGTTTTCTTGGCAATGCACTCCCTTTCATGGAAAGGAGAGGCTTTTTTCCATCATGAGGCACTATTATGGTTGGCTGTAACTGAATATTTCAGGGGATGATTCACTGATTCTTGGGCTGTGTATTACAGAGAAAATGAGACTGCCACCTCCAGCTGCTTTCTCCATGGGTATGCTCCATCAGATGATCGAGAGGAGGCCTCTTGGGGTGGGCTTGCCATTGGTGCCACCAGGCACACGTAGATCCACTCAAATAGTACTCAGTTCAATAGCTGATGTTTTTTTTTTTGTTTGTTTGGTTTCCAATTGGACTTCCAGAGCTGCAGCAGGCTGATCAGTTCACATAGCTTGTCACTCCTTTGTTGCATCCAGGCATGTTTCTGCCAGTCAGGAGACTGGCACAGTCTGGAGAGTGGCTGCTGTAAGGAGATCAGTCCCAAAGGCTGGTGGGGATGAGCAGTGGCCCCGAAAGCTGCTGTGGGCTTCAGCTGTGCCCAGTGGCTGCTTTCATCCCACTCAAATGGTCAAATGGCATCTGAGTGGCTTGCTTAGGGCAGGAGGCCGCTGCCTCCTGGCTGGAACTGCAAGCAAGCCTGGATGGCAGGGATGTGGGCTGCCATGTGTGATGATGCCAGTGAGAGAAATTTCAGTGCCAGTTTCTTACAGAGCAAAAAATTGCCTTTGATCATGTGTTTGGCAACTTAGTAGTCCCGCATCCCAAAACAACATGTGGTGGTCAACATTCAGAGTGAAAGAATGCCCTCTTGCTGAGAAACAAGTACCGGCTACTGCCTTTATCCCTTCTTGTATTTAAAAACTTATTTTTATGTACCACTTAAAGTTATCACTTCCATGAATGTGGCTGCTTTTGTGAATACCTTCCTTGTGAACATTTTCAGTTCTAGTTTGACTTGCACAAGCTGTTTCAGAAAATGACATTCCCCTGACGTTGGGGTAGCTCGGACAAGAGGCAACAGGTTTCTGTTTCTGTGCCTTCCCAGGAGTCTTGTTCTGTTCTTGTGCTGTTGCTGAGGTGGATCTTAGCTGTTAGCTCACAACGGTTTTGGGTTAAAAATTGTTTTTGATGTCATCCCCAAAGCGATGCTCTTGGGGAGTTTGGTATCATTTGTGACTTTCACCCCTTGTGAGAGGAGCAGTCCACTTTGGTTAACAATAGGTCATTATAATGGAACGTGGCTGCGTTTTAAAAGCAGTTGCACAGACTATTAGCCATGTAACTACTGAAAAAATATAAATGGCTTATGAGAGATTATTTCTCTTCCTTTGCTGTTTTTTGGCAGGAAAACAAACATGCAGTCTTTTGTCTCAGGAGATTGAGCTGCTGATGCTGGGGCAAGTACTCTAGGAGAGAGCCTGTTTATCTCTAATACCATGCTCGTACCCATGCTTCCCTTCAAGGATCCACTGCCAGATAAGAGGAGGGGGCTTATCTTGGCCTACTTCAGTACTGCTGTTGTGATATTCTTGGTTTTGTTCCTTGAAAAATTTTAGTCTTTTAGATAGTCTTAAACAAATACATGTTTTTCTATTACCACAGTATTTTCAAATAGACTCTTAAATATTTTTGGAATAAAAAACTACTTTTGTGTCCAGGCTTTCTTGAGATCAGGTATTTAAAAGGTTAGGTTTGAAGTTAATTTTTCAGTCTTTAAATTTTTATGTATATATGAGGAGACTTTTACCTCTCATTGAAAAACAATCTATGTCATCCTTCAAGATGTACAAAACATTTTTGTCATCTTGCAGGTTCTGTCACTAAGGTCTCAGGGTCTGGACAGAAGCAGAATTGATCATCCTTAAAACTTGTTTCTCTCTTCTTACAGAAGTGAATAAAATGTAACCTCAGAAATGTCAACTGCATTTCAGTTGTAAAATGTTTTTTCCAAAATTCTTCCAAAACTGTTGATGTTTATTTGTTTTAAAATGCCTTTTTCTCATGTGAAAATGTAGTCTGTATGGTGAGTTCTCTCCTTTACTGGCTTTACTTCTGTTTTCTTGCACTAGTGGCACTTTATCCCTGATGGGCCTGCATGTTGCAGATGTGCAGAGCTCAGTCCTCTTTATTTCAACATCAACACTGCTACCAGCAGCCCAATACTAAGCTCATAGTTGATTATAATGTTGTAAATCTTCCCTTAAATATGCTAACTCAAATGCAACCTTGAACACTGAAATCATTTTTTTTCTTTGCACTCCAGAACCTCTCTTCCTCATACCTCAGTTTTTGAGGCATGGAAGTGAGCTCCTTGTTGGTTACTTACTCTCATGTACAAGTGGATGCTGTCAAACTCAGCTGTTTACTAAACAAGGGGAGTGTATCCTGGCATTTCACAGAACCATAGAATATCCCAAGTTGGAAGGGTACCATAAGGACTATTGAGTCCAGCTGCTAAAAATTCTCTTCTCCCTAACCAATTTCTAAAGCGTACTTGCTTTGATTTCCTTCTGTCCCTAGCCTACGTGAGGGCGATCTGGGCCAGATAATGCTGCAGCTCTTCCCCCAGCAAGCGGTAATCTGCGGCAAGGTATTGGTCACTGCTCTGCACTTGGCTGTGGTGTCTGGAGCCTCGGCTGTAGCAACAGATTAGGGTTTCCGTAGCTGTGTCTGGTCCTTAAGCTGGTAGGTGGCAAATTGGTTTTGGAGCTGAGAAAGAACTTTCCCCATGAGGGCTGACTGCAGCTGAAAATAACAGCATGACTTGATGTCATTGCGGGTGTGGAGAGGAGGAGGAGGAGGAACATGTCTGTCTGGGAGGCAGTCTCCAAATGAATTGTTCTTTCTTTTCTGTTTTCAGGGACTCTCTGGCATAGCTTCTAAAAGTGAAAGCAGTTTACTGTAATAACTCACTGCCCATGATAAAGGCCTATATACTGCTGTTTTTCTGGATACAAATGCATTTGTGCCCTGAAGAAATACAGTCCATTTCTGCTACAGTGCTTTATGAGCAAGCCCAACTGTTCCTGAACCAAACACACTTAAAGGTGAGTTGATCGTAATCACTTGTTTTTAATCATGTTTAATGTTGCCAGGCAGAAAACCCAGGTCTCAGTAATCAGTTTTGATCTCGACATCTCTATATTTGGTTCCTTTGGTAGGCTTCTGATCATTGCTGATCACTAAAATACAGCTTTTTCATACTCATTGTGATAGGGTTTGACAAAGTAGATTCACTGTGTTAACATTTTTGTATGTTATGGAACAATCTCTACAGATTCTTAATCCGTAACACTAATAATGCAGTTTTAAACTTCAGTATTGTTATTAAAACACCCTTAAATTATTTGGATACCTAAATACATTTTTTTCTAGGAAGGCATATTTTACATTTAGTCTAACTAGTTATTCCTTAAAATAGGTGAGGTTTTCTTAGTTGTTTGGTTTTTATGGTTGGGTGGGATTTTTGCTTACTTTTAAAGTCATTTGAACCAGTCTGGCTGTGATCTTACACAATTTTGCTCAAGATCTGTGCGATCTCTATTGGCACACTTATGTCTACAGTTTACTTTCTGACTGAGAAGGTAACAACTGTCTTGGCTTAAGTGGAAAAACTACTGAGCCTGCTGTCCCACCTCTTGCTGTGGTCGAACTGCTTAGAGAATAAGGCAAGCATGCTGTGATACTGAAACCACTTTAATGATTGGTGGTTTAGAAGTTCCTTGAACCGGAAGTCAAGATCTTGTATTTGACATCTAATATCACTTGATGGGCTTTGTTTTCGTAGTTATCCTTCAGTTACCTTAATACTGAACTTTTCAGTATACTGAAGGTAATGTACTTAAAACATACAGAAGAGTCTGTGAGAGCTTATTTGAAGTTCTCTTTTGGTGTCAGCTTTCCATTCAAATACTCGATGTTATGCTTACTCCTACGACTATGTGGCTTCACAAATAATATTGTCGTAATCTTGCCCCAGATGGTAGCAGCAACTGCACAATTGCCTGTTGGCTGAGGTGGTAAGGGGCCTTTTGTATTTGAAAGGTTGTAATTGCCTTCAACTTTTCTAGTTTTATGCTGCTACACATTTGTTACATAATTTTAAAACAGTAATAACCTGATATTCATCATTCTAGCTTAAATGTTAAAGCACGTTACTCTTTAAAAAAAAAAAAAGTATTGAAAGTAACTTATTTATCCTGACATGCTTGGAGCACCTAAGCAGTGGAAAAATGCCTTTAGTAAGGCTTTGTTTTAGTTGACTTCTATATAACATTATATAAGAAGTATACCTTATGGCTTCAAAAATAACTTTGTGGTCAGGTATTGTTTTGGATACTCTTGATCTTGCTAGCATTCTTGATTCAGTGATGTGTAGGGACTGTACTACAGTCCTAGTTACTACTGGGCCTGTATTCTATCCAAATCCTTTCAATTAAAAATCCTTTCAATTAAGAATGCAAGAATGACTGAATTATTCTTTACTCTCAAAAATGGAAGACTGACTTCGTGCTAGAACTGAAAAATCATCCAACTTGCACAGAAAACGCCCCTCTACAAATCTCAGATTTGTAGGCATTAAAATGGTGCTTGTAATACTTTGGGATCAGTACTTGGTGCATCTTTGGGTGAGGATCCAATTGAAGTAAGCACGTTCTGAAAAAATGTTTACACACAGACGGACTAAACACTTGGTTCACTGCTAAATCTATATTTTGTTGTGATAAGCCACAACTGTATGTTTAGTTCTGTAGAACTTAATCTATCATGTAGGATCTGTCTGGAAATCATGTTGAATATTCCTGGTGTGAAATGAGATTCTTAAATGTGCAGCCTTTAGTTGAGTAGCCTGAACAGTATGTCTCTACAGACAGCAAAGAGAAAATGAAACTGGTTTGTTAATATTTAAAGGGTGGTGGTGCTCTAGGTTTAAGGACAAAGCTGTACCTCTGTAGCCAAAAAAGTGGAAAATAATGGGTTGTATAAAAATGAAGGGGATGGGGGAGCAGCTTCCTTAACCGGTGAACTTCCTGCTCTTCCTCATCCATCCTTTTTCCCTACCCCGGTAGACTTGAGATGCAAACTGTATTTTCCTAGGTACACCAAGACTAGTTCTGTTTACTAATATGAGAACTCTACTATTTATTAGTAGTAACACTGACTCTTGTTTTGGATTTGCTTTTTCAGACTTCCTTCTGGATGACCAATGTGCATTTAAACCAATTATATCGGAAACTAAGCCTCCAACTTCCCATTCATTCCAGCTGATAACAACGCATATAATGCAAACACAATTCACAGGATCACACAAACATTACTCTTAAAATTTTCTAGATGATTGTAGTTGCTTTCCTTGTGTTCTATGCTAGCAGAAGCCTTTTTCAAGGTTTACTGTTGACTCTAGAGCACCACGTTCCCCATTTACTTGGAGCTTTGGGGGCTTGCAATATGGGAAACTCCTGTGTTTGCCGTGATGACAGTGGAGCAGAAGACAATGTGGAATCTCAGAATCGACAAACAGAGAGCAGTAGGGTACGTGTACCTGAAGCAAGAAGCCACCCAAGGGACCCTGTCCGGCCACCTAGGAGGGGTCGAGGGCCTCATGAACCAAGAAGGAAAAAACAGAATGTGGATGGGCTAGTACTTGACACACTGGCTGTAATTCGGACGTTAGTAGATAAGTAAGTACCACCTCAAGGAATAATTCAACATGAATGAAAAATACAATGTTCTTGTCTCCTCTCAAACTGTGACTCCATCCTCTCACCGATCTGCACCTGGCCCTCCCTGAAGCAGCAGCGTGTTTCCATCTGGAGGCTTAGGAGAGCAGCACCTTTCCTAGGTAATAGACATAGCTCCTGAGCGTCCAGGTACAGACTCTTGCAGGAGCTGAGGAGCTTTCTCACAGTTCCTGTGTGGGCCTACACCCAGATGGGATGAGGAGTGGGCTCAGTATTGCTTACCTGGCATAGATATACAGCTTAGGAAGCAAAGAATCTTCCAGAGCTTGAGAACTAATGTCTTAAAAATTGATTGTTAAGCAAAGTTTCTGCTTTCAGGCTGTATTTACTACTTTGGAAATGGTTAAGCAAAACCGAGAGCTTTGATCTTTGTTAGTTTGCGTAAACAGACTGAGGTTTTCTTTCTGCCTGTAAGTCTACTTCTGAAAGACTGCACATTGTGACTGTTCAGCTTATGATCCTAGTACTGCATTCCTTGCATGCTCAAAGCATCCACTGAGGGCATGTGGGATATTTATGGATAGATTCTTCTTTTAGTGTTGTTTTTTCTTTTGCATTGCTTTTTACAGACTGCTATAAAAGGACCTCAAAAATGAAGGATTAAGGTAGCTCATCACTCTTGGGTTAGGTGCAGGTTAGGAACCAGAAAGGCTGCAACAGAAAGAAAAACACTCTTGTAGCTTTGTAACGGGGTTAAATTTCAGTTGTATGAGGCTCAGGACAAAATGAGCTATGATTCATATACCTGTGTCCTTGTCCTTGAATATGGCTGCAGAGGAGGAGGAGTTTGCCTTGCCTTCCTGTTGTAAAATGCTTTAAATGAAAATACCAGGACTTTTTTTTTCTGAAAACTTAAATGTAAGAGTGGGTGTGTATGTTTTGGGATTTTGGTTGTGTGTGGTTGGGGTTTATTTAATTTCATTTTTTATCTTATTGTTGGGGTCTGTCTTCAAACCATTAAGTTAAAATTGTGCAAAAAATTTGAAAGCTTTTTCCTAATTTCACATGCCTTTCCCTTTCAGCAGCGTTCTCCTTAAGCTATTTCACAGCATTTTTGTGCATAGTTGATTCTGTTGGTCTTGCAAACGATTCTGTAATCTTGTAAGCACTTTGCTTTGATACTGAACAATAATTAGGATCAGTGACATAACTATGCTTGAGTTTTATTTCTTACAAATTCTTGAAGATACAGCTTTTTTTATAGTAACTCAGTGAAATACTTCCTTAGACTCTCATAATCGTGTAGGTTGGAAGGGACTCCAGAAGTTCAGCTACTCAAGCCTCCTGCTTAAAATCCAGCTCCAGTTAGAGCAGGTGACTTAGGCCACTTCAAGCAATGAATGTTTCCAAAAAATCTCCAATTTCTACCCTTCTTTGGGTCCCTGTTCCAGTGTACCCTGACCCTCCTAATGGTTTAAATAAATCTTCTGCTTGTATACAGTGTTCTTAACCATCACAGCAGCCCTCTGCTCGACACATTCTGTTATAGTAATGCCTTCTTCATACTGGGGAGCCCCAAAATGGGTACAGTGCTCCAGATGCTATCTCACAAGCACTACATGGCTATAGTGGTATATTGGTTGCCCTTGCTTAGTATTAATGCTCTTGATAAGACAAATCTGGTCTTACAACACAGCCAAATAGTAGAAGGTCTTGCAGACTCTTCTGTATGACAAAGATCTATGTCTGTGAAGAATGGGGGAACCTCTTCATGAGACAGATTATCTAAATGTTCCTGAAAAAAAAAAAAGCTTAAGGAACCTTCCAGTGAGACTTTCAAGATAACAGTGGCCCTTTTTAGGTTAATAGGAATAAACGGTGTGGGGAGGGAGGAGGGATCCATTTCTGGAAACATTGTTTTTCTGTGTGAGTCTGTAGGGATAAGTATGTGCCATTATCACCTGCTCCTCCTAGAGCTGGATTTTTTTTTTTTTTGGAAACACTAAAACTGTAACAGAAGGAGATAGTAGGGAAAATGACAAACTTCATGTCAAAAACCATGCCCAGATAAATCAGAATGGAAACATGTCAGTAACAGTAAGTTGGAAATACAGACTTGAGTGTGATAAGACAGATGTAAAGAGACAAAGATAAGAGTCTGGAGAATGGAAGGCAAAACCCTTTTTCTTATTTTTTTAATTATTTAGTGAAAATAATACATGGGGATGCTCTGAGATAAATTGTAGATCAAGTTGTTGTACTGTGATCGACAATGAACCATTTCTTTCCTTGTTTATTGCTTGGGATTTAAAAAGAAAAACAACCTTGACCCAAAGTATATGGTGACTGCTTTTTGTTCCTCTTGTCTAGGGATCTCCTTTCTAGAAGGAAAGGAGTGAAGTTTAATTTCCTAGCCTCACAAGAATAAATACTAATTTTTGGAGTTTATCCCAAGTGCTCCTTCACAAATTAAGATGTTGGCAAAATTACTTTGTTTGGTTTCCAAATATAAGGAAGGTGGGTGCTGGAAGGGTTGTTTAGAAATTGTGGTTAAAATGGCAAGTGAGTTGAACAAGACTCCTTTGCTCAGTGCTAGTACTGTTAACACCTGCTATGCATAAGAGAACCAGGAAATCTTGCTGATAAAAATATCATTCTTTTTATCACAGCCTTTACTTGCAGTCTATGGTGTGGTTTTTTTTTTCTTTTTTCTTTAAAGTCTTAACTGTTTTTCTTGAGATAATTCGGCTTGCATCATTTCACTACTTTTTCCTGCTGGTGAGATAAGTTTCCAGATGGAAGGTGAAGAGATGCTTTGGGGGAGAAAAAAATTGTTTCAAATGCTAAAGTAATATAAAAGTGTAAAGTTTCACATTTGCATTTTCTTGTGGAAATAATGACTAGAGAATGTTAAGAGGTTTCAATTTAAAAAAAAAAAAGCATGCATTTTTATCCTATAATAGTCAAACCTGAGATTTTTCTATAATTAATTCCTCCAAAGAAGGTAGCTTTGTTATCCGTATAATTAACCTGTGTTGAAACTTTCTAAAATTGATGAGTGTTTAGCACTTCTAGTTTCATTTCAAAGGCATGTAATAAATTGACTGTGGAACATATCATTTTGAACCTGGGATTAGTTCATAATGCGTAAGTAGCAGTGAGCAAAGCATTTGGGATATGCTGCTGCATGAACCTGTCTGGTACCGGAGATACCTAGTGAATAGAGTTTTGGAGCCCTTGCATTAGGTTCCTGCTCAAATAATAACAGTTGCTGCTCAAATAAGAGGACCTGGCAATAGGTTCTTGCCCCTGCTCTGGCAAACCAAATTGAGAAAATAATCTAATGGATTTTCATTTTATTTTCCTATGTTGCAAAAGGAATTGTTAAATCTCCTCTGTTAAACTATCTTAATGACTTCCTACTGCTCTTGTTAATGAGTTTGTAGTATATGATGCTGCTAGATGGCATACTTTTCAGTTTAGGGGGAAAAGTCAGCAATGTTTCTGGAAAAAGTATGTTTATTGTGTGTCCCTTTTGTACACTGCTCTTGGTATGCTTCGTGACCTCTGAAATGGTCTCTTGTTGCATATTCTGAGGAACTTTGAATAGCAGTAAGTCTAAGCATTATGTTTAGCTTTTAGACATTTGAGTATGGATAACAATTTCATATATCAGCTATTGTAGATAGGTGGATGTTGACTTTAAGCTAGAAAGGCTTAAATCCCATCTTTGTTTTGGATCTGAAAATAGCATTAGCACTTTGCTGCCTATGTAACTTTCTCTTTGTTAAATATTTACTGGATTCATTTTCTGTCTATGTATTACATTGATGGTTGTGCATGAATTTTGACCTGTGTAATATCTCTTTCAGTGACCAGGAGCCTCCTTATTCAATGATCACGTTGCATGAAATGGCAGAAACAGGTATCAAGGCACTGCGCTGGGCATTTCAGTTGTGACTCCAAAGGAAAAAAACAGCATTGTTTTCTTTGCAAAATAATTGTACTGGTAGCATGTATTTTATAAATTTGCTGTATGTAGCTCTTGGGACTTGGACTTCAAAATGTAATTCTGTCCAGAAGATTCACTGAGCTGACAGTATCTGAGTTTTTTGAACTCAGTTATGCTTCCTACATGAGCTCTCCAGAAGCAGCCAGCTAGCTCCCAAGCACACTGTAATAGCATTAAACCACAAGCCACAAAGAATGTGTTTGCACTAGGGCAGAACCAGCCCATATATGTAGACATGGTTTAAACCCTTAGTTTCGGTGTTGCCAAGTAGTACATACTTTAATAGTACATACTTCTTGTCTAGAGTTTTTACTGTCCTTAGACCTCAATTTTATTGATATATTTATTCAAACTCCTTCCCAAGTTCTTCTGCAAGCCAAGCTGTGTCCATATGAGGGTTGCTTTACCTCTGTTATGGTAGGTGAAACTCACCCAACTCAAGACCTCCACTAGAATTCTGGTCACTCTTAATAGAATTGGTATTGGTACCAGAAAATGTTACTGTATTAAAATAAGTTAACCTAATTAACTATTACAGCAATTGAGTAAAAAGTTTTTTGGGGTAATGTGCTAACAAATTTCAATACTTTTTGTATTTACTTGTTGTTGTTTGAATTGAACACTAGGTCTCTTCTAACCTGACTCGACTGTATGCAGATGCAGACTCAATTATCTCTGATTTTACTCCTAATGCAGATTTTTTTCTTGTAAATCCAAATCTGTTTACTTTTTTAGTAAAGTAGTTTTAACATCTGTAAGTAAACAAGAACTTGCATATAAGTAGAAGGCCTTGTCTACTCATTAAACTGTGAGAGCTGTTCAGTTTGAAATCAGATTTTTTGGGAGTCCAGGCATAGGACAAGCTAACACAGTTCCTCCAAGGTGTTGTGTTTCTTGAGGGAATTCAGGAAGGATGCTCTTTCTCCTGACCAGGAGTATCTTTTTCAGTGTCATCATGAGTGCAGCGTTAGAGCTGATGTTGCACACTGAACTCCTGAGTTACTACACAGGAGCAAAGTGCTTGTTCATAGTGGTCATGAGTGTTTCTTCCTAATTTTAGTGGAAACTGAGGTATGCTCTGGCTTGGGCAGGACTGTTCTCCAAACAATAAAGTTGTATACTATTGCCCAAGCTGCTGTAAACTTTTTTCTCCCCTTGAAATTAAACTTCGAAGCTACTGCAAACTAAGACATTGATGCAAAATGTAAAGCATTTTTTCCTAGTTCTTGTAAAATCACTGGGTAATTTTAATGGTTGAAGACTTAAATTTACATTTGCTGATGTATATTGAACACTTTAGAATTGCAGTGTTAATTCTAAATGTTACTTCTGTTTTGTGGTTGACAGATGAAGGCTGGTTGGAAGTTGTCCAGTCTTTAATTAGAGTTATTCCACTAGAAGATCCACTGGGACCAGCTGTTATAACGCTACTACTTGATGAATGTCCGTTGCCAACAAAAGTAAGTCTAAGCAGTATGTGTTTATCTGCAACTAAATTTCAGTTACTCATGGTTGCCACTTCCATGATAGCTTCTGGGTGGGTTTAATCAGTGATACAAGACTGTTAGCTGTTCAGAAAATAGGTGTAACTGGTAACTTTGAGTAATTTGTTGTGGCTTGTTATCTAGTTGGTATTTAATGCTAGAAGCAGTGTAGAGGAAAATGAAAAGGCAGTGGTCCCCAGGGAAAAACAAGAGGCAGCTGGTCCTTGGCTGCTTTCATTGCTCTCCTCTTCTGCCATGTGGTATGCATACTGTACAATAAGTGCGTATGGATGCTGCAAAAGCAGGACAAGTTCTCCTGTTTTTACTCAAGTTCTGAAAGATGCATATGTACAAGTCACTGTTCAGTTATTCACTGCACATAGCAGGGAAGGAATGCAACGTAACTGGGTGTATGATGTTAAATGACATTTTAACTATGTTATGGTAGGTGCAACTCACCCAAAAGGAGTGAGTTTTAGGGTACTTAAAACTGATTAGGTAGCAATACTGCCATAGCTGCTGAATGAATACCAAGCAAAGACAATACCAAAATCCTCTTGCTATAGGAGCTCATATGTATTAATGTATCCTATAGTTGTTGATCCAACAACATGAATGGCCAACAATTGGTTGGCAATGTTAAAGTTACAAATCTTGGGAATATTGAACTTCTCGTACTATCTTTTCTTTATTTATTTTTATCTTAGATAACATCCTATGTTGCCTCTAATGTGATGGTGATTCATCTTAGTAATGTATTGTAAAAAAAAAAAAATAATTTGTTGTAAATTGGTGAAAACTGTGTCAGTGATGTTGAAAAGAAAAATCATATCTTTTCCAGGATGCATTACAGAAGTTAACTGAAATATTAAACTTAAGTGGAGCTGCTGCTTGTCAGGATGCTTGTCACCCTGCCAAGCATCGGAATACAACTGCAGTACTGGGCTGTTTAGCAGAGAAGTTAGCAGGTAAAGTCATGGGATTATTCTGAAAGCTTGCTGACTGCCTATTGCTTTAGCACGCATGGTGCAGACTACTTCAGAAATGTTTTTTAGAATTGAATAATGTTCTGCATGTGGGGAGATATCTTGTCTGACAGGTGTGACCAATTCTACTCCTTAATTCAAATGTTCAGATTCGGCTATCAGTCACTAGTTTGGGTCTGAATGAGCCATTTATAATCCCAGGTAGTTGAAAAGATTATTTTGATGTTTGGTTAGCAATTTGAAATGCATGTGTTTGTGGATCAACACTTACGCTTACATTACATGGTTTAGCACTGGTAATTGCTTTTTTCAAGATCTAGTCTGGCCCTTTGAGAATTGCTGTGAACACATAGTTCTTTACTGATTTAATACTCCTGCCCATTGACTAGTCTTAGAGGCAGTGTAGAAAGAAGAAAAATGCTGTTGCTGCTAGGCATGTGTTTTTATTGTAGTTAACTGAAAAGATTCACTGCTGTTACTTAGAATCCCAGCAATGTTGTTTTAAGGTGACTTTTCATATAGAACACTTTACGCTCTGTTACCTTCTAGTACCCTGCTGGAAACTGATGATGACATTTCCTTTCTGCTGATGGTCATCTTTCTATGTAGTTTTTAGCTCCTCTTCTGAAAGTGGACAGGAAAAGGAAACAGAGAAAGTGATTGTTCAGTATCACTTAATGGTTCTTAAAAACATAATTTTAATATTTCTGTCAAAGTAAAGAACAAGGACAGGAAACATTTTATGCTGTAATACTTCCACCTTCTTGTTATAGTAAGTTGAAATGAAATCCAATACCCACTTTTTTCTTAGTGATTCTGGAACTTACCACATTGCAGTAGCTCACACAACTTGTTAAACTGTCTGCTGCAGTTTCTTAGTGTTGAGATATTAGAGTTTGATTCCCTTGTAACTCTTTTGATTAAACAAGCAATATTTCAGGATGATTTTCTTAATTGGCAGCTTGCCACGGTGCTGTTGAAAATTGTATGATTATCAAGTAGGCTGTATTAGACATTTAGTCTTTGCTTATTTTGAACTACAGATGAATGGAGCTAGTCTTCATATTTTCCCTGTGGAAGTAAAGGGGTGCTAGATTCTTCAGAAAAAATGTAAAGGGGAGCCAGACTCTTTTTTTTTTTTTTTTAAAAAAAAAAAAGGGGGGGGGCAAGCCAGACTTAAACAAAATGAGCATAAAAGAGGCTGATGGAGTCTTATTTCAAACACTATGTGGCTAGAACTGCGTCTCTGTTTATAGCAGGTAAAACAAATGTTTGTCATTTGGTAATAGCGTAGTGTCATTTGTATAGCAAATATTTGGGAACAATGATATTTCTTCTGTATTATACTTCTGTGCAATGATGGATATATGATAGTGCCTATGGATGGATTTAATTTGTGATACCTTTTACAGGTCCTGCAAGTATAGGCTTACTCAGCCCAGGCATATTAGAATATTTACTTCACAGCTTGGTAAGTGTCTTTGTCTTTCTAAATGTATGTATCATGTATGGTATACATACAAAGCAATTAGAATGTTTTTGCTTGTTGATTTTTCTGATTATTGTGAAAAGTTAGTTGTTTGAATACTGGTAATGTACAAAGTTGAGATTTTAAGTTCAGAAAGGCCTAATGGAAAATATTGCTCCCCCCACTCAAAAAAAAAAGTACCTTGCTGCTCATATTTTCTAATTTTAAGATACTTAAAATAACCAGGCTTTGCATGTCATGACACAGGGCTGGCTGCCCAAGCTTATACCTTTTCTACCTACAATTACCATGTTGCCTGATCACATCAAAATGCATCTTTTCCTTCTGTTGTATTGCCTGCACCACTCAGATCTCTGTCCTCTGCAAACTTGCTGAGGGTGCACTCAGTCCTATCGTCTGTGATACTGATGAAGATATTGAAAAGCACTGGTCCCAGGACAGACCCCTGAGGGATGCCACTTGTCACCAGCCTCCACTTGAACATAGAGCCATTGACCACCACTCTCTGGGTGTGACCATCAAGCCAATTCCTTATCAACTGAACTGTCCACCCACCAAATCCACATCTCTCCACTTTGGAGACCAGTGTGTCATGTGGGACTGTGTCAAAGGCCTTGCAGAAGTCCAGGTAGATGGCATTGGTCGGTCTTCCTTTTTTCAACTGATGCACTCACTCCATCACAGAAGGCCACCAGGTTGGTCAGGCATGATTTACCCCTGGTGAAGCCATGCTGGCTGCCTCGAATCACTTCCATGTGCCTCAGCACTGCTTCCAGGAGGATCTTTTCCATGATCTTGTCAGGCATAGAGGTGAGGCTCACTGGTCTGTAGTTCCCTGGATCCTCCTTTCTACCCTGCTTAAAAATGGGAGCGATGTTTTCCTTTATCTAGTCATCCATCAGGGACTTCACCTGACTGCCAGGATTTTTCAAATATGGTGGAGAGAGGCTTGGCAACTCCATCAGCTTGTTTCCTCAGGACGCTGGGATGCATGTCATCAGGCCCCATAGACTTGTAGCAGTTGTGAAAAAAGAGAGCAGATGCATTGTAATGCAAAAAAATATATATATATTTTTTTTCTTGAAAGATTCATCAGATGCTGGGACTGAACCAACCTGCCTATATACTTCTAGTTGTAAAAAAGCATTATATATTGTTAAGCAAACTGGAAACTATACTTCTAAGTATACCTGATATGTAACTTCATCAATATTTCTGTTTTATTATCTAAGTGCAAACTTTTTTCCTCCTTTGCAATAATTACTTCAGATCATTTCTTTACACTTAAAGTCTCCATCTCTCTTTTTCTTTAGTTTTAGGTTAGAAGAACAAGGCTTCAGAAATTTAAGAACTTTTTTTTTTTTTTTTTTTTTGGAACAAGCAGTTCTGCCCTTTGGTCTAGAAATGCCAGGCTTCACTTCAGTGGTCTTGAATCAATGCTGAGGGCTAATAACTTAAGGTCAATTCTGATTCCACTTGTTGCTTAGGGTCTGGCACTGGTATGAGTTGAAAAGATGGCCATTTTGAGGAGTCAGTCTAATATTCCTGGTTGGTTGACTTCAAGTTATTTGTTACGAACTCTTGGAAGGTGAAGCGGAAACTAGCACACCCTGTTTTGTACTTGGTCTGTTAGCATTCCTAGCTGATAGAGTAAATGTAACTACTTAACCAAAGTACATCTATGTATTCTGTCCCTTTCTCTCCCCATGCTCTCCCATAAACCTCCCCATTATCATGCTACATGAAGACTTTTCTTGTGTAGAGAACTCTGAAAATGTAAGATAGAATGAAACAATTTTCTAATCTTATCTGAGAGAATTGAATTTCTTCAGCCTGGAAAAAGAGGAGGCTAAGGGGGATGTTATAGTTGTCTAATGGCCCAATAAGAGGGTGTGGAGAAAATGGAGGCAGGCTCTCCTCAAAGGTGCATGTTGGGACATGAGGTAAATGGCACAGGCTGGAACAAACTGGAGATGTAAGGAAGAAAATTCCATCATGACAGTGGCCAAATATTACACCAGGGTGTTGCAGTGAGGTTGTGGGATCTCGACCTTTGGAGATACTCAGTTCACAGGACAAGGCCCTGAGCAGCCTGACCTATTTGAACCAGCTGTCAACCGAAGGAGGGACTAGATGTCCTGGGAAGGTATACTTAAGATGTTCAGTGGAAAATAGCCCTTTACCAATCTATGTCATGTATTTTATTTAATAAATTTTATTTCTGCCCATATTTAGAATTTCCAGTCTCATCCGACAGTGATGCTTTTTGCACTAATAGCACTGGAGAAGTTTGCACAAACAAGTAAGTATTGGCTTGATACTGCTCTTAATTATAAGAATAGCTTCTGCTGTGTGATTGTCATTTGTTTCATCTGATCACATTTGTTGTGAGCGTGAGAGACTGGAGCGGTAGGAACAAAAACGTGGAAGAGAAATGTTGGTGCACTTGCAGGTTACAGAAATAGTTATTGCTGTAATTGTCACCTACCCCTTAAAAACCTTGAGATTTTCTGGAACTCAATACAGTCTGCATCAGTTAGAAATAGCTGCATAAAGACTTAAGACATAAAGGCCTTTGTTGCTGAAAGAAATCTATGTTAAATAAATGAACAGCTATGACTGGGTGTTTGCAGGCAGGAAAAAAAAAAATCTATTGCTTTAATGGCACCCCCACCCAGAAACCGTTAAGAGATTTGCTGAAACTCAGTCTTTCTTTATGCAGCAATTTTTACATAAAGACTTATGCTACATGAAACCTCTGGGGGGGGGGAAAAAAGAGAACAACCATGATTTAATTGTCTATTGATGGTATGGCTCCATGCAAAGAATTTATGTATGTAATTGCAAAGTTAACTTCATGTCTGCTTGGGAAAATAACGTGATGCTGTTTGTAATGCTGAGCTTTTGTTTTTTTTTCATATTGCATTTACTCAATGTTGCTCTTTTTAACTAAACTTACTGTTAGTTTATAGCAATTATTCTTTTTTGCTTTTAAATTGCAGGTGAAAATAAAATGACGGTTTCTGAATCCTGCATTAGTGACCAACTGGTCTTGCTAGAGAAATGGACGGATAATCCAGACTACTTAAAACGCCAGGTTGGATTCTGCGCCCAGTGGAGTTTAGACAATCTGTGTAGGTATAGCAAAGGGATAGATTCATTTAATATTAAGCAATTTGACATAAAGGAGTACTCTGCATTTTGCTTTGTGTAAGCTCTTTTTATAAATATACCTGACTACATTTGTAACCACTATCAAAAAATAAAAGAGGTGAATATATCCAGACTAATTGAATGGAAAATAAATTTTGGCAAGCAAAGCCTTTGTGAAATGAAGTGGTTTGTAATCTGCAAATTGGGACCGGAATTAAACTACTTATTTTAACCATGTTTCTTGTAACCCACATTTCAACAGCAGCTAAGTAGCTAAAGTAGCTAAGCAGTGCCAGCTCTGTCTCTGGAACAGCTGGATTACTGACATCATGGTGGCAGTCACTACTGGGATCTTAGGCCAGCAGTGCATGGTCCCAAATAATTATTACAGACACTTAAATAAAATGTTCTTGTGACTGAGCATGAGAAGCCATTTGTCAAATCACATGGGGCTTTAGTCAGCGTGCAGCATTGTCAGTTGTTTAGTTAACATATGTCTAACTGTTGTAGCAAATTTGGGGTATAAGAAGTGGTCCTCAGGTAAGATCTCTGATTTGTAAATAAGTGTATGTCAGCAGCTGTCAGCCCTTGACACCATGTGAAAAGGGGAAGGTGGGAGAAAGGGTTTCTTTGGTTCAGATTAAGTTTGTCATCTACCTGGAACTGAGAGGGTAGAGGACTGTTTTTTCTGTTCCCCTTCTTCCCCTGCCTCCAAAATCTTTGCCACATGATGAATTGGGAAAACTCTGCCAAGGGGAATATACACATACAAGGGTAAATCCTGAAACAAGTGTGTTGTGGTTTAACCACACTGGCAGCTTAGCACTACACAGCCCTTCACTCACCCTTCCCCTTCCCTCTCTGGGATGGGAGAGAAAATCAGAAAGGAATGAAAGCCGTAGGTTGAGAAAGACAGTTTATTAGGACAGAAAAGAAAGGAAAGTAATAGTGATAATAGTAGTACTAATAATAATGTGTACAAACAAGTGACGCATAATACAATTACTCACCACCTGCTGACACATGTCCAACCTCTCCCAAGCAGCTGGTTCCCCCCACCCCAGCCAGCCCCCCATATAATTGTTCAGCATCATGCCCTATGGTATGGAAAGTGCCCTTTGGGCACTTTGGGTCAGCTGTCCTGGGTCTGCCCCCTCCCAGCTCCCACTGTACCCCCAGCCTGCCCACTGGCAGGACAGAGCGACAAGCTGGAAAATCCTTGGCTTGGTGTAAGTACTGCTCTGCAACAATTAAAACATCAGTGTGATAACATTACTCTCATTGTAAATCCCTAACACAGCACCCTACTAGCTACTAGGAAGAAAGTTAACTATCCTAGCCGAAACCAGGACAAAGGGGCATCTTGGTATGAACTTGGATACTTTATGTTTGCCTGTGTGTTTCTTAGAAGTAGTAATTTGACTGTAGAAGCTCTAGTCAGAGGTATCGATTATGTTCTGATTAGGGGACGTTCAACAGTATTATTAGAGGTGATACTGTTTTTATGGAGGCAAAATGTCAATATTTCATTCAGTTATACCAAAAATGAACTGTCCCAATGTAATCAATTGTCACCATATGAAATGTTCAAAATGAAGCTTTACTGAAGCAGTGATTCAAATTACTTTTATTTTGCAGTTTTAAAAGAAGGCAGGCAGTTCACATACGAGAAGGTTGATTTGACCAACATTAGGGCTATGCTGAACAGCAACGATGTCAGTGAATACCTGAAGATCTCACCACATGGATTAGAGGTAAGATGTCACTTCATGGTTTTGACTGAAAAAAGTCTGAAGAAAAAGATGGGCGTTAACTACTTTTTTGGCTACTTGCTCCTGTGGTTTCCTAGAATTAA
The DNA here is from genome assembly GCA_011076525.1 of Nettapus auritus. Taxonomy (NCBI): domain Eukaryota; kingdom Metazoa; phylum Chordata; class Aves; order Anseriformes; family Anatidae; genus Nettapus; species Nettapus auritus. Next base: position 11,394,767 of record CM021775.1, read on the forward strand.
TCAAAGTTCTCTGCCAGCTTTGTATAGTAAGCTGACTTAGTGATGTTACAAACCTCTGATCAAGCTGACCTCTGTAGAAATGTTCGTAGTGAAGTAGTGCCTGTATTCAGAAAAGTGAAGATGCTTGTCAGCTCACTTTTCACTTATTTAAACAAAAACTGTTCACCAAAGTGTAATTCCTACTTCTTGTCCTATCTAATCCTGAGGAGTACATAACAGCAGGATCCTTGTCTCAGCCATGTTTTTTCTTCCCATGTTATTTGTTTCTCTACCTTGAGATGAATTTCCACGTAACAGTGAATACCTTTAAGTTCTTCGTACGATGTGTGAGCTAACAGCCCATGACTTAGGTCTTCCTGTCTTGGTGCCTTGGACTAATTGCTCTGGTGTATTCTTACACATGAGAAACTTAATCCAGGAAAGGAAGGAGCTTATTTAAATGCTTATTTTGTAGAAAACTAACTTCTGGTTTGGTTTTGGTAGGCTCGATGTGACGCCTCATCCTTTGAAAGTGTTAGATGTACGTTCTGTGTTGATTCTGGAGTTTGGTACTATGAAGTTACAGTAATTACTTCAGGAGTGATGCAGATAGGATGGGCTACCAAAGACAGCAAGTTTCTCAATCATGTGAGTACATGTGATGTCATCTAGCTGATAATGTAACTTTAGTATTTTTCTACTTTCAAAAGCTATGAAAAGAACCCTGGTTATTCTGTGGCAGTAAGCGTGCACTTCTTTCCTTCAATTTTTCTGTACACTTGCAAAACTGTTTTTTCTGATGCAAATACTACAAGGAAAGACTGGGTTGTTATTGCAACACACTGACGCTGGTCACACAAGTGCATATTCATACAGCTGCTAGCAGTGACAACTTAATCTACTTGCCATTGCCTGGAAGCTACAGAGAAATGACTCGTGTCTTTTGCCTTAGTGTAGTCTTAGAAGCTCTTTAGGTAAAAGCAGTGGTTGCTGTGCTTTGTTTTTGTGAAGCAAAAAAAATGCTCACTAGGAACTAGTGGACTGTCATGCATGCATTTTTACACAAGTCATCAAACATCCATTTGATTACCCTCTTTAGCATACATTCATATTACATTAACTTTCACCTGGGAAATAATTCTTTAAGTTGACTTCGGGATAGCATGGCATGTTTTGATCTGTTGGTAGAAGTAATATGATACAGTTTGGGAATGTGGCAGCTTTTTTGATTAAAAATAAGGATTACAGAAAGATTGAATGCTCTTCCTTCTTGCCTTTATTCTGATAATATAGAATAAATACACTTATTTATAGTTTGCTTTGCTCTCATTCTCACCTAGCTAGCTTAGTATCTTATCCTGAATTCTAAATATTCTTCTTAGTATTTATTTTTTAAATTATGCTCTTACTAGCATTAAAACATAACGTTCCATGTGAATTGGGAAGTCTGAACCTGTAGTCAAAGAATAATCTTTACTAACATTAGCAGAGATTATAACTAGGACCTCTTTTTCCTTAACTATTTATGGTAACTCCATATGGCTGTCATAAACTCAGTATGCTGTAGCATATTTATTTCCATATTTGTATAACATTGAGAAAACATAGAAATTATTACCCAGAAAACTTGTATACTTAAGCTTAGAGAGGGCTTTCCATATTATCAGCCTTCCAAAGTTATCATTAAAGTACAGCTTAGAACATCCGTACAAAAAACATATATGACCTAGCCTACTACGGTCGACTAGAATGGAAATACAGGGCTGAGATTTTAAGTTGAGTGTTTGAGTAAGAAATATACTCGTAGCCCTACTTTACAGTTGCAATTGCATGGTTTTCTGTTCCCACTTGGAATCTCCATTAGGAGAAGCATTATATATTTACTTTAAATGCAGACATAAGCAATTAAAACTGCTTATTTCTGATTATTATAGAAAGTCATTCTACAGCTGTCAAGTGCAGAAGCTAATATGAAGATAGGCCAAATACAGACATGAGTAAATATTGGTGTGGGGGGGTATGAGAGAGAAATATGTCAAGGAGGTGAAAGCAAACATCAGTGGCAAGAAACGCTGGAGAATGCGGAGTAGCGTTGTTCACTATCTACCTTGAATCTACCTGTGAGACCTGTGAGTTTGGTCTTGCTCCATTTCTTATTCACATAAATAGGATTGTCCTCTGCTGGTATATAACATGCATGTACATCATGTCCAAAGTCCAGTCCCATGTTTGTAGCATGGAATTACTAGTGATGTAACTTAAAATCAAACAAAAACAACCAACAAAAATGTACAGATCTGTCCTGGGCACAGGCATTGTTGATGTTAAGTGTAATGGAAACTGTTTGAAATAAAAGGCAGTGTGTCCATCCGCCTTTAGAATGCTAAGAGGCTTAAAAGATTTTTCCCAATTACTGTAAATGAGATTGGTGTGTTTGTTTTTTTTCTGCCTGCTTCCTGCTCAAGGTATGAATACAGGAGATGTTACATCGGAGCTGGATGATTCTGTTGCGATAATTGTTCTACTGGTGGCTAAATAAATTCCATCAGGTTTATACCTGAATGAGGGAGGCTGTCACTTGACAGGGACAGAATGTGACACAGCTAATGAAGGGTCTATGGGACTGTTCTTTATGCGCTGTGTGTGCTGGTGATGCTTGGTTATCGTGTGGATGTCTATTACAAGCCTGATACTGGGACTTCAGGATAGAAGAGAAGTTGCACTTTTGACTTCTTAAGCTACAAAAAGTAAACATAGTTATTTGGCTACTAGACCTGTGATCTTTAAATATAAGACAAAAGTTAATAGATAGTAGAAGTTGAGCTCATACAGTCTGAGAAATACTTCAGGGGATGAGAGGGGGGATATTGTCTCTAACAAACTCCTTTTGATGTAAAAATGAAGCCAAGACTTAATTTGAAAAATGTTTTTCAAGGGAAGAGATGGATGGGGAACCCTTCCTGCTCTTGGATGAATGGTTTAGCTGAGTAAAAATAAACTAGCTCTTTGCAGACTGAAATACTTGACACTTTTTTTTCTAAAGGAAGGCTATGGTATCGGGGATGATGAATACTCCTGCGCATATGATGGCTGCCGGCAGCTGATTTGGTATAATGCCAGAAGTAAACCACATTCCCATCCCTGTTGGAAAGAAGGTATTTGGTCCTTTCTTGTGCTGTTCATCCTAACTGGATTTCTGCACAGGACTTGTCTTCTCGCAGGCATCTGGAGTACATAGTATGTTAGTGGCATGAAATGATTTTTGATGACTGTTCCTGGTGATACTAAACGTTTAATAATTATGCCTGTGTTATAATTTGTGATATTAATTTGCAGTGGTTTAAAGGTACAAAACAGGCACCCTACTCTTGTTCCACCATGTGTGTAAAGAGGGTCTTGTTAGTTAAATGTGCTTTATTTTCATAGGCAGAGTACAAATTGTACAATTAAAGTTGCTGGGCTTTCTTATCATAAGACTTTTTCTGGTGTTTGTAGTACTAGGAGAGAGTTGAAATGATCCTTTGTGTTGAAACAGTTACTTAAAGGAAAAAAATGATCTAATTTAAAGATCAAGGTTAAGGAGGAGTTGTATTGTCTTACTTGCTTTAAATTCTTGGATAACTACTTGGACAGCAAACCTGTGTTCTTGATCTTGGCTTTAAAATCTTGGTAGGAATCTATGTGTAAGCAACATTTGTGTAAACTGTACCTTCTCTTCTATTAAAAATTTTTCCCAATTTCTGGCTAAATTAACACATCTCTTAAATACATGGCATAAGCATTTTAAAAACTTAGCAACTGTGTTCTAAAGGTATCTTCAACTGATTTAAAATTGTCAGAGACAGATGGGGAAAGCAGCTTTTTTTCTGGCTTTGGCTAATACTCAGCAGTACTTCTGCAGCTATACAGTATTACTGCCCTGGCAGAAAAAATACTTTTTTTTTAATTATTATTATATTGTCCTGTTTTTTTTTGTTTTTTTTTTTCTGCTGATAACTGCCTGTACCATACTGTTCCTTCTGCTGTGTGCTTTTAAACAGTCCCTTCTTAGACATCTCAGAGTGAGATATATGATACTTTAAAAATAACTGTTTCAGCTATTGTCATTTAACATAATTGAACTGTTCAAATTATCTTTGTTTTGTATGTAAGGAGACACAATAGGATTTCTGCTAGACTTGCAAGAAAAGCAAATGATCTTCTATTTAAATGGAAACCAGCTTCCTGCTGAGAAGCAAGTATTTTCATCAGCTATGTAAGTATGCGCTCATTTGGAATGACAGTGACCTGTATGGATAATAGTTTTAATTATGTGAAACGTTTCCCCTTTGAAGTGTAAATTTATATTTGCTTACCTGAAACAATCTTTAAGCAGGCTTCCCAATTGAAAGTTGCTTAGAAATTTAGTGACTAGGATAACATTTTACAAGTGGATTTCAGGGTCCAAACTAAATGCTTTAGAACACGTGAGCGCAGGTTCAACCCAACGTTTTGTACTGTCAAAGTAGAACAACACTGAGGTAATACAAGGCTGTAGCAGAGATGAACAAACGTCTAGTAGTGCTTGGGGAACTTTTGATGTTTTTAAAAATAAAAGCCTCAGCCTTGTGAATTCTGAGGAGTGCGTAAGAGCTTGCTGCAGTGCAATGAGGCCAGATGCTGTAGTAGTGCATTGAATATTTGTGGGAGGATGTGTCTAACAATACTACTGGAAACTGTTAGACTTTTTTTTCCAGTCTCTGTTAAAATTAGCTTGTGACTAATTGCTCTGTCATGAGGAAGGTGAGTATTTCACCTCTGAAAAGGTAAGCTGGAGTGATACTTGAGAGGGTTTTTATGCAGCTTAAATTAAACATTAGTACAGTAATATCCAGTTAGAAAGTATTGTAATGATTTCACTCATGTTTTCTCATCAAAATGAAGTTCAAGGTACAAGCAAGATAGTAGCACAGCTTAAAAGTCTTCCAAAATATATTGTCTATTCGGTTTGTAGCACTGTTTTTCATGTGGAGTATGGCATTTATTATACTTAACAGACTTTGTTACATGATTTAAAATTAAGGTATTACCCAGTTTGGGTTCTTTCTGTAAATAAAACTGAAAGGGATGATAGCTCTGGTGTTTTTATAAGGTGTCTCTATGGCTGTGATGAAGACAGCTGGCCGAAGGTAATCCTGCAAGGGCAAGGAGAAGCAGATGAGCATGGTGCTAAAAGAGCTCACAGACCTGAATTTGTCATGTACAGGTTCCATACAAGTAGCTAGCATACAAGTGTTACGAGTTCCCCAGAGTAGTGCTTGATCAAATAAAGCAGCAAAGAGTAGTGCACATCTAGGTGTCCCTCACAGCTGGCTACTGTGCTTTGCAACTCCACTAAACAGCAGGTTTTTTTGGAAGGAAAATACTGTGCTGAAGGAGAGATCTGAGCGGATCAGTGTAAAGAGGATCAGGCTGTGGGCTGTTAAGATGTATGTGTAAGTGCAACTGTTCCTGACTGTAGAGTAAGCAGCCTTTATTGGTAGACTTGGGAGTAAATTGTCAGATAAATTCTGACAGTAAATTCCAAAGCTGAGAACTAAAAACAGAAGTATGAGTGACTGAGACTGGATATGTTCTAGGTTTTTCTCCCAGCTAGGTTTAGCGAATCTCTATTGAAGAAAACAATCTTTGTTTCATGGCATTTTTTTGTCTGGTAATAGAAGTGCCATGTCTGGCAAGGTATACTATTGCTTTAAGTCATCCTAAAATGTGTTTTCCTCATATTGCAGATCTGGCTTTTTTGCTGCGGCTAGCTTCATGTCTTACCAACAATGTGAGTTCAACTTTGGGGCAAAACCTTTCAAGTACCCACCACCAATGAAATTTAGTACCTTTAACGATTATGCCTTTCTGACAGCAGAAGAGAAGATCATTTTGCCAAGGTAATCCTTCTGTCTAGTCTGAGAATGTTTGCATATGAAGAAATAAAATAGCTCACTTCTGAGTTGCATAGTCTCATGCTGTACTTACAGAAGCTTCATTTTATGAGGTCATGCCTCCATATGTCTTTCAGAAAACGATTAGACTGTAGGCTTCAGTGCAACTTAATAGGTAGAGCAGGGGATAAGCAGCCAAACACATTTACATTAAAGTAATTGTTTGCAATATTAGGATAATTTAAAACTAACTACTATTGCACATTAAGCTATTTGTACTAAACATACTTCATGCTGTGTAAGAACAATTAGGTTTTCTGAGGAGCTGGAGTTGTAATTAAAAAGGGTGTCTCACTTAAAATTGACCTAATTTGATGTCGGCAGTGTGAATGTACTGAATGACTGTAAGGCTTGATGCTGTGAGGCTTTTGGGGGGAAATTTTCATCTTAAACACTTAGGAATACTATCAACAAAGGTTATTCAAATTTTCAAGCACTTATGCACTTAGAAAGTGATATTAGAGCAATGTCATGTGGACTTCTTTCTTCTTTAAACACACTTGACAAAAATTTACACTCCTCATAATAACAAGCATGATTTTTTACACATACACTCATATGCATGTATCATATATGATATGTATACATGCTCATATTTTATATATTTACATATAAATACACGATGAATATACATATATACAGCTTGTATACCTGAACTATTCAGGGCCTCCTTTGTATAACATAAATGCTGGAGAGACTGGAGTGCATGTCACATCTTCTGTTGTGGCAGTTACCACGCTGGGTTGTTGGTTTTCTTTTCAGTTTGTATTTTTCTAAACTGTGTTGCAGCATTACAGGGTTTCCAAGCTTCGCTGATACATAGGTGTTGTTTTCCTCATCTGTACTCTTTAAAATACAGATAGTAAAAAGTTTTATGGAACTGTTCTTCTTAAGAACAAGAACAGTTATCTAATGACCTCTTTGTCACTTTCTGACAGACCAGAACAGGGAGTCAGACTATCCTGAACATCTGTTTTAAGTCTCTTTTGTGAATAGTTTTTGTTGCTGTTTATCAGTGCTAGTGTTGAGTAGTGCAGGTAAGTGTTGCATTGGTCTTGGTGCAATACTCAGAGTTGTTATGAATCTGTCATTTTTGAGTCAGACTAATTGGGGGGGGTTATGGTTATTTCTGCAGACACAGGCGCCTGGCTTTGTTGAAGCAAGTGAGTATCAGAGAGAACTGCTGCACGCTTTGCTGTGATGAGGTAGCAGACACAGAACTCAGGCCGTGTGGACACAGGTAAAAAGCATTTTTTTAAAAAGTGTTGTTGATGTGCAGCTTAGTTGAGATAAGATACAGTCCCTGCTTATCTTGATTTAGTCTCTAGCATAAAGGAAATAACTCATCCTTTTAAGGATGTGACTGATGGCAGTTAAACATAGATTAAATGTCTTTCTTCTCCACCCTGTCCCCAAGCAGGTTTATGCCCCAGCTGTGTGTGTCTGGGGTTAGAGAAGTACTGTGGCTATGTGCGTATGTTGTCCTTGGGCAAGGGACATAGGCATAAGGGACATAAGCATAGTCCATCCAATTCCTTGATCTCAAAGGATTTGCTGAGTACTGGCTTAGTACTAGTGCTACAAGATCCAGATCATGTGTGGGGAGCAAAAAAATCCTGTATCCAAATATTCATTAAACATTCAATAAATGGATTGTCTCAAGTCACGTATCTCTAAAAGATAAAAATGGGGCAGCAATATGAGGAGTACCATAGCAGCAATTTCTTGTGTTTTAAGTGGCCTAAATAGAAAGTTAAACCAACAAAATCCAGTCCTGTAGTGTTTTTAGAGCACTCATGGGAGCAGTCTTGCCATAGGTCTTCCCGTCTGGATGCCACAAAGTTTAAAAAGGACATGTTCAATGTGCCTCAGTCACAAGTTGAGACAGATTCATGCAAGGCACCGGGACTCTTATTTTCCAAACCAAAGCGAATGTTGAGATGAACAAAAGTGTAATCCTCACCAATTGCACGTGTGTTTTAGGTCTGTAAGATGCAGAGCATCAGGACCTCCTCTCAAAGCCTGTGGATCCACAACACCAGATTTGCAATTCCTAATCCCCACACTGAAACACTTATCTTGATTGCTTTTCTAGCAGGCTAAAGAAACTACTTAACACTTGGATTTTTTTCTTCTGGTTTTTCACATTGTGAATACAGACTTTAACTATTTTTCTTTCTCCTCCAGTGACCTGTGCATGGAGTGTGCCTTGCAACTGGAGACCTGCCCTTTGTGTCGACAGGAGATACAAACCCGAGTCAGACAGATTTCTCACATTTCATGACACGGGGAGAAATACCACAGACTTGTTTTTAATGAACTCCAACCAATACCGAAAGGGGAAAGCATCTCTAACCAATCTTTACGCACATAGAACCATAGCCACGGCCAGATTTCATGCTAAAGTGTAATCTGTTTATCTTAAAACTGAAATCTTTTTAATAAGCTATTTCAGGTTGCCAGCAACGTGAACTGGTTTCAACAGTAAGGAAAGCTGGTAGTTCAGTGTGTTATGGCTATTGGTTACTCCAAGGAAAAGCATAGGAGAGCATCTCTTCCTCCCCCTTTCCTTTTTGCCTGTCACAAGTGCTGAAAAAATTTGCACTGGAAGTACACATACAATGCATTTTAGAAAGAAAAGAAGAGAAAGCATCTCCTAAAGCAGGGCCATCCTGTCTTGTGCTTGAAAGTCTCTATTTTTGGCAGAAGTCAGTACAAAAAAAGAATGCCAATGTTTCTTGTTTAATGTAGCCTCCTGCTGGTCAGAGACTCTGTATTTTCCAACAGTGGATATTAAACTGCTCAAAGACTTGATCCGTACACAGACTGATTTGGAAGGACAGTGTGGGGACTGTAAAGAAATTCACATTTTAATAACTTGGTGATTCCAAAGAAAGTTCTGATTTGTTTTTAACTGTTAAAAGATTGGTGGTATTTTCAAGTACATAGTATTTCTGATGATTTTAACTTCAATACCCACATTTTTTTGTGAGGATATAGTTTTCAGGAGCTATTCTTAACTAATTATAATGCTGGACTGGAATTAATTTGATATTCTGGGTATTTTTTAAGGTATCTGCAAACATCTTTTTTAATAAGTATTGTTTTTGAAAGTTTTGTTCACGTTGAAAATATTGAGCTATCTTAAAGGATTGGAGAAGAATTCTGAGCCAGTTTGGGGGAAAAAATGTTACTTGGAAAGCAAGTTCATTCTTACTCTGTAACTCTAAAAATGCACCTTGATTGCTATGTATCAGTCCTGTTCTGATCAGGTTTGGGGCCACACTTTGTATTTTTGGTAGGGATCGTATGGGGGATCTCTGCTCTACTTCAGTTATACATTTGTGACATTTGTATGTTAAGGATGTATTTCAGCAGGCAGCTTTTGACTGTTTTATTTGGTTTCCACGAGGAATTGGGGTTCATACCTAATGTTGGTGAAGTAGCACAAGTCAGTGGAATTACACGTATTTTGCACCAACTGAGGCTATGACTCTTACAAGGCTTGTACAGGGTGCTTTTTTTTGAAAATGATTTGGATATATAGTAGAACTCATTCACACATAGTTTACACCAGAAACATCCCCCTCCTTGGCAGTGATTCAGTAGCAGAGATTATTATAATGAATTCTCATGCTGTGATGTATTTTATTTAAAATCTTTTATCATCTTTACTGTCAAGTAGTAACAAAGCAAAGCTGAGGTCTGCTCTTCATGCTGAGTACTGTTGCTTCCTACTGACCTAAATAGGAACTGAGAGCACCGCGTGCCATGCAGCTCCCCCAGTCAAGCTGCGTAGCAGCTCCTTTAACATTCCACCCTTGTTAGCTTCAGGGTGCTGAATTTCCTCCAGAGGAAGGGGAGGGATGTGTCTAGCGAGCCTCAAAGGTATTAATTAGGAAAGTTATAGGCATCATTTTCTTATCATTTTTTTTTCCAAAAAAATTTTTTTTTCCAAGGCTAATCCTTGCTTATTTTTATTATTCACTCTTTTTGCTAAAATGTGAATTCTTTCCCCCTGGAAGCCTGTTGATTAAAGTCAGAATGGCAAACACATGCCTCGGGGCTTCCTTTCCTCACTGACTACTTGATCCCATTTTGGTGTTCTCCACTTTTCCAATTAGGGCTGAGTCCCTTCCTGCTCAGTCTTAATAAGCAAACTTGCAAAGATAGTTACTGCCAGAAGGATCTTTGAATTTCAGAACCCTTTGAAGTGATATTTTAAATGCTTCCACATGCAACACTAGGCAGAACGATACAACCCCTTCTCAACTCTGCCTTTAATGGGTGCCAGTAACTTCAGGGCTTTGGTTTCCCTAGCGAAGTCTGAGTAAGATTTTCAGAAGTGCCTAGGACTCCTGATTGATATCAGCTGCTCTTTCTGGCCCGGGTCCATAAAGGCTTCGAGGTGCCCTAGTGAAGGGAAGGAGACCTATTTGGATGTAGGGCGAGGTGCCCTAGTGAAGGGAAGGAGACCTATTTGGATGTAGGGCTAAGTGCCTGCGTGCCTTCTTGAAATGAAGATGTGGATGCTACGGAAAGCTTTGCCCTGGACCATCATCCATGCGGCTGGCACTGGGCAGAGGAAGTCAGCGGCACTGCAGGAGGGAGCGGTGGTGCAGAGAACTGTCCTGTGCATTTCACGCATTACAAGCCCGCAGCAGTGGGAGGCAGGGAACGCGAGGGGTGAACTGTAGCGAGCTGTCCGTTCGCAAATAAAACGTCTCGAGGACTGCTGGGCGTTCTTCAGTTCTTTCGCCGCGAGGAGGAAGCGGGCAGCGGGTGGCCGTTTGTGCTCGGGGGACCCCAAACGGGCTCCGGTCAGAGCCCCGCCGCCGCTCACGGCCGCTGCCCCGCCGGGCGCCGCCAGGCTCCGGCCTCTGGGGCTCGGCCCCGCGGGGAGCCAGCGGCAGGAGCGGCCCCCGCCGCCCGCGCTCTCCAATTGGCTAGTCCTGCGATGGGCGGGCCCTCCGCGTCCTCCTCCGCTCCGCGATTGGCTGAGGCGCGGGCGGAAGGAAGCGTTTCCCAGGTAACGGCCGAGCGGGGCAGGGGGCATGGAGGTGGGCAGGGGGCGGAAGGCTTGGGGTTGGCCGGGCGCTGCGGGGCCTGGGGCCGGGGCTCTGAGGGGCTCTGAGGGGCACGGGGCGGGCAGGGCCGGGGGCTGGGCTGGCCCGGGGGCTGGGCTGGGCTGGCGACCCACGGGACGCGCAGGGCCCTCGCAGCGCCCGGCGCTCACCTGAGGGCCAGGCTGAGAAAGTTCCTCGAGAATTTGGGTTATTGCAGAAAAGCAGCCGCGATAATTCGGGGATAACGCGAAGCTTTTGAAATTCCCGCATCTGAAAATTAAAGGTTTTCTGCTGATTTGTTGTTTGAACAACGTTACGGGAATTTAAAGATTGATTTTTTATTGTTGCTTATTTTTCTTTAGTGCTTCCTGAAAAGAAGGAGCGACCGCTGACAGCAGCAGTGCAACGCATTGTCTCTCCTCCAGGCTGGTGGGTTATGCGGTAATGATGGAGGCTTCGGATGAGGAAAACTTTGGTGTAGCCATGTAAGTACGCTACATTCGGTACAGATTTTCAATAGACTATTTCCTAGTTAAAATATAATTGGAATGTCATTACGAGAATTAATTGACGCCACAGTCATTAGCAGATGTCATTAGCAGATACTGCCTCTTAGGAGAACATGGACACAGAATGGTGCAAAGCCCCAGGAGGGAAAAGTAGCAGTTCAGAGTTTAGATGAAGACCAAACAAATACAGCCACAGTGAGCGCAGCACCAGACAGACCTTGCTGAGTGATCCCAACAAATGCTGAAAACTAAGGCTTGAAAACTGTTCTTTGCCTTCACTTTAAATTCATAATTTCTCATTCTTTCTCAAGTGCATATATTGTCTTATATCAAGGATTTTAACAAGACAGTATTTCAGCGTGTTTGAATGCGCCTCTCAGATGCCTGAGACCTTCTACATGTGATCTCAACCAAATTTTACTCTGGTAGATTCTAAGATGCTGCTTTGCCCCACATCTGCCTGGCCTACTTTTCTCCTAAAGCCTGTGGGACAAGGGAGTGTGTGCCTGTGCCTCTGTCACTCAGGTTCATAGATTTGGTTCATTTTTTTGGTGGTGGCGTGCCCTCTGGTGGAGGAGCATGCTTTTCTATTCACCGGGCTTCTGCTCTTCTTCAGGGTTTAACAGATCACAAACGTTGCTAGAACATCACCTGGTGATCAGACGCATTCCTTATTCAAACATTTTGCTCAGTCAGAATGAGCCCTATGGTTAGGCAGTTAAACTGCTCTTAGATTAATTTTGCTGACTGTTGTTCAACAGCAAAATAATGAGGTTTTTAAAATTTAGTTTGAAAACTTAGTCTGAATGGTCTGCTCTAATTTGTTAGAGAAATATCTAAGAGAGGGATAATAGAGACAAATTTAAAATTAATTTAAATGGTACTTAAGCTAATCAAAGCTAACTTTTTTCTTGAAGACAAACGTCCTGTGGGGTAATATGTCAGAAAAAAACTCTTTCATCTGCTGCAGAGTGTAGGGAGAGTTTAGTCCACTAAAGATGAGTTCTGAATGTGAGGCCAAGGAAATTCTGTGGATTATCTAATGTGTCTGAGCAAGCTTCACAATAACAATAAAATAAGCAGAGAGATCTGGGCTCCTGAAATGCTGGTAATAAAGGCTTCTTCCCTGGATGACTTTAGATCCATACCAGTGTTTAACACTTGCTCGTGACAGAAGGGCCTTATAAGATTGTGCCCTTTATTTGTAGCATGGAGAGATGTTTCTTGCATAAGAAAAATATTTAAGTGCCTTTCATGATATAATACTTGTGTATATTAAATGGTTCTAGAAGACCAAGTATTGCAAAATATTCCCTAGAGTGCCTAGATTTTCGTCATCACCTTGTAGAGTTATGTAGGGAAAAGAGCAGAAGTAAAGCTTGTGGTAGCAGCCTGGATTTGTGGGATGGAAAATGCTTAATTTGCTGTTATAATTATTACTCTTTACGTCCGGGACTGGAATTACCTTAACAGTAATGCCAGAAAACATTTTTTCTTTAATTAGGCATCTATTTAGGGAAAGTATTGTGGAGGCCTGATAAGAATCCCCAAGCAGCAGCTTCATTATCAGCATCGTGGATTATTTTGTTGGTGTAATCTAGGAAAGTATGTATTATTTCTGGGCTTTTTTGCACTTAGGCTTTTGTTAACACTTAAAATTAACATTTTTTTCTGATTGGAATGTATGCTTATGCAATACGGTCTTTGCTTTCAGCTCCTCCCCTTCTGATGCGGAGTTTGATGCAGTTGTTGGGTATCTGGAGGATATTATAATGGGTAAGTTCTGCAAGCCGTTCCAGACAACAAGATGGGTGCTAAAAATATAGCAAGCTGCTCATCTGGTAGCCAGATTTAGGGAGCCAAAATAGCCCCTGCCTCCTTTATGGCAACTTCCCTTCCTTTCTTCTCATGATCACTAGCTTGGTGCTGTAGTACCCAGCACCTGGTACTGCTGCCTTCTGCAACTGTAGATGTTCTGTGACTGAAGATGGGTGTTGTCATGTTTTACCACTTTTTAGGCTAACCTTTGAGCTGATTTTGTTTCATGCAACTTGCATGTACGTGTAAACCTGTAACGTGGCAGTACCTGTTGGTAGGAGGAATGCTGAGTGGCGCCAGTCTCACCATGTGAGCTTAGGCAATGAAAAGTCCTAAATTCTCAGGACCATAGTTTTAAGCAAGGGGTGAGTGTGTGCTAGGAAGCTGAGGATGCCGAGAGAATTTATGCTGATTAGCTGCTGGCTGCTTTGTAAGAGTGGTATATAATATTTTTGCCCACATCCTTTGCTGAGTGATTGCAGATTTTGCAGCCTCAGTTTGCCCGGTGAATCTGAAGAAATGCTAACAAATCATACTGAATGTGATAGGGTTGAGAAAGCTGATTCTGATGTATTTTAATGATGTATTTTAGCACTATGTGTGTGTAAATTTGATGCTTATACCAGTTCTGTCAAATTTGGTGGTAACCTGCCAAGTTCAGGTCCGCATCTAGAAAAAAAATCTTCAGCAACTGAAAACAAATCTGGGAGTTCACTAATACTCCTTAAATTCAAGGGGAAAAAAAAATGAATTTTTGTAGGGGAAGAGGTATTCGTTTTATAAAAAATACAAGTTTTTGATGACTCAAAATCCTGAACTAAAGGTGGTTCTGTATAAATAACCTTATTAACAAAACATAACAAAAAAGTCTTCCTGTTTTAAGACTGGGTGGAAATGAAACTTACAAGGAGTGATTGTGGATCTTGCTAGGTGGACATGTTAATCCTGTTACATTTGCTGCCAAAACATAGGCTGATGTGCTGCTGCCACGGTGATGTGGCTCCCTTCACTGAAGGCTACTCTCTGCCAGCAGCCTCTCTCTTATCACAGATGGGTCAGAAACTGGCTCAGCAGCAGCTGTGGTACTGGTGTGACTAACTGCACATGTGCAGGGCTCTTTAGTTGTCTCAGGGAAACAGGGGACTGGTGAATGTGGGGTTTGTGTTAGAAAAAGAATGACTAAACTCGTAACTGTATGATGTCTTTTTGTTGTGGTCCAGATGATGATTTCCAGTTAATACAGAGGACTTTTATGGAGAAGCACTACCAGGAGTTTGATGACTCAGAAGAAAACAAGCTCATCTATACTTCTATTTTTAATGAATATGTAAGATACTTTTTCCTATTCTTTGCACATATAGCTTTTTTGATATTCTTCTAATGAGAGTGTCAGGTCTTGTGTTCCCCCTATCTATAAATTATTGGGTTTACAATGTGTGTCTTTTTTCTGTGTCTTCACTCTGTGTCTTTTTTCAAGCACTGTCAGGATCTGTGAGCCAGAAAGATACTTTCTGGAGCCTTAGGTTCCTTTCTCTTTGTTCCACCTGAAAGCTTGCAAAACTTTCATCAAAACATCTTTATAACTCTTGAATAGAAGTCTATTGCTGTAGTAAACAACGTATGTTTTAAGTGTGCATAACAAAGTTTATTCTTTTCCAGTTGAATTATTTACTGTATTGGGGTGTGTATTTTTATATTTTTTAGATCTCATTAATAGAGAAATACATTGAAGACAAACTACTTGATCGGATTCCTGGTTTTAATATGACAGCTTTCACAATGTCGTTGCAGTAAGTCTTCTGCTTTGCTTTTCCTTGGGTGTGAATTGTATACATTTCATTTTTTTTCTGTCTAGATTAAAACTTAGGTTTAGTTCTCCCTTGAGAAGGAGGTTCCTCATTAACGGTAGTAGTAATGCAGTTCATGTATGCAGTGCTACTGACTGACCACTTTCCTTGTTTCCAGCATGCTTTGCTATTCTAAATTTCAGAGCTATCATGCTGAAATATCTTGGGTTTTAAGGGATAAGACTAGAAATCAGGATGAGAACACCAAATGTTTCTTTTTCTATAATTTTTTTCTACAGACTGCCAGTAAACTAAAAAAAAAAGTCAACAACAGCTGCAACAGCAAAAACCAAAAAATAAAATAATATTAAAAAAAAGAACCACCCTTATCCAAATTTCTTTTACTTAGAACTTTAAACACAGACTTTGACATTGCCCACATCCCTGATGTGTTTTTATTATGCTCTCTGTTTCTGTGGGCTGTACCCTGTTTTGATTAAAGTGGATAACTTTACTAGTAGTTGTTTATGAAGCTATCAAAAGGACAACTTATATTATTTCTCTAGTTTTTAATAACTAAACTAAATGCTAGATGACTATTAATTCTTTTGACTTACAGGTCTTTGTCTGGTTTCCTAGGACTGGTTTGATACTCTTACATCTTGTATTTAGATAAATACATTAATGTATTTGGTTGGGAAATACTGCACAGTAATATTTGTCTAGAATTTTGCTTTATGAAAGGCCTATAATATTCTTATTTAAATTTTGGTACTGTTCTACGTGTACTGGTACCACTTTTAATCTCATGCTATTTTAAAATAAGAATTTATTTCACAGACTATTTTCTAATTCCCCAACTTCTTCCGTCTGTAGGCAGCACAAAGATGAAATGGCAGGTGATATATTTGACATGCTTCTCACATTTACTGACTTCCTGGCTTTCAAAGAAATGTTCTTGGATTACAGAGCTGTAAGTATGTCGCATTATTTATTTTCATTGGTATAATGGCTGTCGTTTTTGTATAGCTCTGCCTGAGAGTACTGAAGGCAGTATTATTAAAGCAGGTAACAGCATTTATTCAGCAGTTATAGAAGATCGGAAGGAAAATAAAATATCAAACTGCACATTTAATAACTTCTAGAAAACATGGACGAAGTTGATATGTGGAAAAACTCATGCTTTTGCATCTTTGAAGACTTATTTCCATCTAAACATAAAGAAATGTTTTGTTTTGTTTTTTTTATTGTGAGGATGGCCAAGCACTGACACAAGTTGCCCAAAGAAGTTGTGGAGTCTCTGTCCTTGGAGATATTCGGAGGTTGGCTGGACATGGTCCTGGAAAGTGTGCTCTAGGTGGCCTCACATGAGCAGAGAGTTGGACCAGGTGACTGAGGTCCTGGCCAGCCCCAGCCGCTCAGTATTTTGTGGTATTAATTTTTTTCAGACAATCCAAAGTTAGTTTTCTAAACTTACTCCAATTGTGTTTCTCCTCTCTGGCTGGGCTGGAGAAACAACTGACCAAACAAAAATATTAAAAAAGGATTTTGGATATGAACATGAGAAAACAGATATGAATAAATGTTCTCCTAAGGATTTTTCAAGTCTCACAGCAAGCTGCATGCAGTCATAGATGCTCAGTTAACGTGTAATTTTATATTGATTTAACAGGCAGAATACGAATTTCCTATTTCATCTTTTGAACTTAAAAGCCTGCTTATTGCAAAGCAGCACTGAGTCAAGGATTTCTTCTTCTCTTATTTTTATAGGAAAAAGAAGGTCGAAGCCTGGATTTAAGCAGTGGATTAGTGGTGACATCATTAAACAAATCATCAATATCCTCCTCCTAGAACAGTTTGTGCGCTGCTTTCCTTTTCCAGATGAGTGCCACTGCTTTCATTTGGACATTAAAACACTAAAGGTCACGAGAATCAAGGTGCTTTTACATGATGAAAACCCTTTCATCCTCCAGTCTATGCTGTCAGATACCCGATCCTAGAAACGTGTTCATATTCAAAGCTACAGAAGAAGAAAATTTCAACCGTAGCACTGTATTTGTTTTTAATAAATACATAGTATTTGTGCACCGTTCTAATTGTTGCACATATTGAGAAGCTCAGCACACTGAGGACAACAGATAGGGCTGTACGTGTGTTTTATGGGTTGAGATCTTAACCATCTCCCCAGAAGGCAGAACTTCTCAGTATCAGGAAGGCAGTGTATCTGTCTAGCTCTTGGAAGGACAGATGCAAATACATAATGCTGAGTTTCTCCTTGTTAATGCCTTTTTTTTAAAACAAACAAACAAACAAAAACCAACTTTATAGGATCTTGCGTGCTACCGCTTTCTAACAGAGGAATATGTTTTAGTATGTAGATGTTCCAGCATGAGACTGCCTCTCTGCTCTGTGAGAATTGATATGCTAGTGTGCAAATCTGTCTGCTCTTTGGCTAAAGTAAGTCTCATCCTTAATGTGTGAAGTTCTCTCACTTTTGTTCAGGCCCCAGCTATTCTACACTGAAAAAATAACTGAAAAATCCAAATCTGGCTTATGGCTGTAGTTTCTTACTGTCCGTTTGGCAGTGGCAGAGCTGTGTTCGTTCTAGTACTGTAAGCATGATGGTAGATTGTGCACAGCCATGTTTACCGTCATGTCATTTACTGCTCTTAATAGCATGCTGATGCAAATGCATGTGTTTGCTCTTGAACTGTTGGCAACATTAACAAAGCAACACATTTTTCAACGTGAGTTGAAAAATAGACGAGTTGCTTGCTAGTGGGGCTGCAGCCATAAGCCTGTCACAAAATCCCAGCTGCATCTCTGATGGCGCTTGGAATTAAAATGTATTTGGAGCTACAATG
The DNA here is from genome assembly GCA_011076525.1 of Nettapus auritus. Taxonomy (NCBI): domain Eukaryota; kingdom Metazoa; phylum Chordata; class Aves; order Anseriformes; family Anatidae; genus Nettapus; species Nettapus auritus. The sequence continues at coordinate 11,412,765 of CM021775.1, forward strand.
AGCTGCTGTTCTTATGCTGTTCAGACACATTAAGCAGCAGATTAATGACATGCTCAGGCAAAGCAAGTACATCTTTAAAAGCGTAAGAGTAAACAGAAACATAGAGTGCATGATTGCCGCAGGGGAGATGCACCGCAGAGGTGGTGAAGGTGCTGGTCGGCAACTGTGGCAGGCAGAGGCAGTGTGCACAAGAAGAGGCAGAGCTCTGAGGCGTTTATTCCCAGTGCAGGAAAAAAAAAAAAAAAAAAGAGAGAAAACTAGATGCAGCATCCTTCCCATTTGAATCCTGAGGTTAAAATTGCAAAATTTAAGACTTAAATCTAGTTGGCTTTCAGCTGTTAGTATATGGATTGGAGCTCTTAAGTTAACTTCTGACCCGTGACTTTTTAATGACAGCAGCAGATTTGATCATCTTTTAAAAGAATTCTTTTGAAATAATTGTTAATTGTTGAGCTAAAATAATTGTTTGCAACTAAAACTAAAAATGTTCCTGACATTTTTTTACTGGAAAGATATTTTTTCTTCCTTTTCTGTTACAGTTGCTCCGGATAATTACATAAAATAACAGCAGTCTGAATGAATACCTCAGACAGTTCCTTACTGGAGGGAGTTTGTTGTATTTTAAGCAAGTTCTCTTGTAATTTTTATGGTTGAATTCATATATTGATGGGGACTTGTGTCTCAGTGTTAACTGTATACCAAAGTCACTATTCACCATTTCACAGAAGTGTGGTGCTTCATTTCTTGCCAGTGATAGATCTGTGCTATTCTGCTTTCTTAACTCACTAATTTACAATTTAGCGTTTTCAGATTAATTTATTTTGTAAAATAATGTAAGTAGCATGTTAAAATAGCTTTAACAGCTTAGTTGTGAGGTGGGGGTGTAGTTAAGCTCTCTGTATTATGAAGGTTTTTCAGTCATTCATGCTGTTTGTAGGTATTCAGGTGTATTGATAACAACTCATAATGAAGTTTGTTGCTGTTGCTCCTTTTTCATTTCAATTTTAGACCACAGTCTTCACCACTGAAGTATGCAACAAAACTCCCCCTGGTTTGAGTGGAGCCATTCAGACCAAATCCTTTCTGCTTCTGTATTGCTCTTCTATATGTGAAGAATGCATTCTGTATTTCTCTTCTCTCTGTGACACTTCCATGACTAGTCTCTAGCTCAATCTGTTTTCCATCAGGCAGAGAGGGTCTTTTTTAAGAGATTAAATTTCTATATATGATGGACTATCTGTGTGCAAGTCTGACTTTACTTTTTAAGAGTTTTAACTTTGTCACAACGATTCATAAAGATGCTAATTTTCTTATTGATTTTTTAACATGTATTTATAGCTGGTAAAACCTGACGCTTCATTTACCCCACTCTTCTTCCACAACAAATTAAAGCAGATCTGTCAGGGGCTAATGCAGTTTATTCAATCCCTTTTAAATTCTTGCCTTTCATTAATATAGCTAAATTTCCTGAGCCTACCTCTGTAGACCAGTTGTTAAAATTAGATCCATGCAAACAGGGCGTGTGGTAAGTTTGCAGTATAGCTTACTGTGTGACAGCTTTCTGTACATAGATTAAATTTATTTCATCTGTTTCTACTAGCTTGTACAGGAAGGATGTGAAAGGAAACGTTGCTGTGTCTGGCTGGGCATCAGTTCTAGTTCTGACAAGTGCCAGCCCGTCTCCAAGATGCTAAAACTGAGCTTGTCGCCAGCAGTGGTGGCGTGGCATGGTTCTGTGTTCATGTATGGGTCAGCCTTCTCGTAAGGCTCTGACCTTGTGTTTGCTCCCAGAGCATTTGCAGCCTTAGCTTAGCTTTTTGAAGACCACCTGTAGCTAACAGACATAACTGCCTTGCTAAAACAAATTCTGAAAGGGAAGCGGTGGAAACATTAACTCAGTGCCTTGTTCAGCATTGAGACCTTTGTGTCTACAGGGGGGAGCACAGCAAAGCCTTTGCACTCCTCATATTCTTGTGCTCGTTGTATGAGAATGCAGCAAAGTAACGTGAGCCCTGTGGACTTTGTGCCTTCTCCCTGTGGGCTGAGTTGTAATGCCTGTACACGCTAGGAAATGCTGGTCTTCTGGGCCAGTGAAATCTCCACTTTCCGTTCTGTGGATGTACCTGCCATCTTCTTTCTCATAAAAAGAGATTTATTTTCTTGACAGACTCAAAAGTTAGATTTAAGAAGATTTTTATTTAAAGCACAAAATTTCTGTTTTGTTTTTTTTTTTTTTTTTTTTTTAATCAATACAGTAATAGTTTAGACTTCTTCCTTGGCTTAGCCTTCATTCTTCAGCTCTGCCCCCATTGATACAAGTTAATTGCACTTACTTACATTGTGGCTGCAAATGACCAGAGACAGGAACCTGAGCTTGGTTTAGTGAGCTCTAGTACCAGAGTTTGCCAAATGAATCCCCTCAGCAGTGCTGCTCCAGTGAGGATCTGGTTCCTCTGGGGTATGTGAGGGCAGGAACAAGTCCCAAGGACATGCAGGAGCTTCAGCCTCCGGCGAGCCCTCGGCCTCCTGGTGAGGCTGCTGGTGATAGTACCAGTCATCATGGGTTTGCACTGTGGACACATCAGCTAGAAGCATCACCTGAGACCACAGAACAGCTTCCACGTGACCCTGGCGTGAGGGCCAGCAGCGATGGTTGCTGCCACCACTGTCAATGGAGAAGGAGCCCCAGTGGCACGAGTGGATCAGTGACACGCTGCACTGAGCCACCCTACCCAGGTGCACGCTGCTCCTCAGGCATGGTTGGTCACTTGGCTGGTGGCTGCATTGCTGCCAAGTCCTTTCCAGGCACGGAAGCTGAGGAACGTGCTTACCCCGTAGGTGAGCATCACGAGGCCGGCAAAGAACTGGAAGAGGGAGCACAGTGATGTGTGAGCGCGATGGCTTAAGCACCTCAGCCCTCGCCTGCGTGCTTGTACTTACAGATGCTGCGGCTCTTCTGTTGTAATCCCACTGGCGCCACGAGGTAGGCTGGACGGCTGCGGAGCACGTTATGAAGGCGGTGATGTACAGAATGGTTGCTGCAGCGTTGAAGATCACCAGCTGGGGAAGGCAAAGAAGAGGCGGTGAGGTCTGGGCTCTGCAGTACGCCCAGCAGCCTGCGCTTGGAGGCACTTCCAAAAGCTTAAGCAAAAGGTCAAAAGCAACAGCCTATTGCAAAAGGTTGGTTCGGGGCTGTCCTGAGGCATTTCCCAGGGGGAGCCCCCTTGTTCTTGCTCGGTTACATACCACGAGGGGCCAGGGGATCACGTAGAACTTCAGTGGAAGCTGCAGGAGGTAGGTCACGAAGAGGAGGACTGTTGCTACCCAGAAGAAGATGGACACAAACATCACCCAGCCGTATGCTGCGTGGAGGTGGTAGGTCGTGTCGGCAATGAGAGCCCACACCAGTAGGCCGAGCACCTGCAGGGTGGGAAGGGGAAAGTGTTCAGGTGGCTGTTCCTGCAGGTGTAGAAACTGGGTCTGCACATCCTAGCTGCTGCCTGAAAGTGTCACCACGGGGAAGCTTGGGACAGGGCCTCCATCTGGGATCCTGATCATTTGGGGTCAACCTTCTCCAGATTTTGGTCCCAGGAGCCAGCACAGGATGTCCTGCAAGGTAGAGCCGGTGAATCCTGGGCATCCCTGCCACCAAAGGTCCCTTCTTGCCCAGCTGCTTGGTGGCTCCTGGGGCCCCAGCTAAGCCATGACGTCCCCCAGGTACAGCAGCACTTGAAACAAAGAAAAGCAAGCTTCTTGCTGCTGTTTGGTTAGGTGTGGTCTGGTTTGGTTCGGTTTGTATCCTGTACAGCTTCTAGGGCTCACCTTTCGCATCAAGCAGGTTTAACTACATAATTGTAGCATCATGTGCCTGCAGGCTAGCTGCAGCGTAATCCAGAAAGAAACAGGTAGCTGAGTCTGTTTCTACTGCTCAGCATAAAATAAGCAGCGAAACAATTCCCGATGTACATAGAAGTGTCAAAAAAACCCATAGGATTTATGTTTGCATTTCTAAGAGACCTCACGGACCCCACATCTGGGAGCTTTTACAACTGGCAAGCTTCATGCTACCTTATCGCAAGAAACAGCTTTAGCCAAAGAACAGAGCTGGTCTTTTCCTGGTCAGTTCCCAGTTTCCTGCTGGGGAACATCCCAAAGATGGACTAGATGATCTTAGAGGTCTTTTCCAACCTAAACCATTCTGTGATTCCAAGTGCAGTTGTGCAGATCCCAGCATGCATGGGCTGTCCAGCTCCTGCACCACTGAAAATCATGGGACCAAGGGAGAGCTCCTGCCTGAGAGGGCTTCACCAACCATCGTTCTCGTCCTGGCATGACTGGAGACTGCATCCGATGGCTTTCTCGTGAGCTTGGCTGGGAATGGAGGTGCCAGCCTCTGTTTTGGCAGAGCCGGGTGAAGCTGGCAAGGAACTGCAGACCCATCCACAGGGAGGAGAAGAGCCCTTTGAAAGCAGCTGGCAGGGTGCTCACACTGACGCTACCAACGTCTGCGTTGCTTATTGTCATGCTGGAGACACAACAGCCTTTGTCCCCCTGTGCACAAAGCCTTGGTGCTCGGCTGCTGTTGCCTCCATCTGGACAATGCCGCCTTTTCTTTCACGTTGGTTTCTAACACTCGTGACTGCAAAACAGGCGTTCCGGAGAAACTTGGATAGGAAAAAAAAAAAAAACAAAACAAAACAACATGCTCTGGCAGAAGGAGATGGTGTGTGCGAGCTTTCCAGAGCTCAGTGGGAGGAAGAAAAGCAGTAGCCCCTAAAGGGTTTTGGGGAGCTGTGCAAGCACATCTAACACTGCTGCAGAAGGAAGCAGTATGGACTGAGCAGTGACACCGGTGGGCTGCAGAGGTGTCTTGTCACCTTCTCTCTTTCCCCATGCTTCTTAAGACGCCCCCTTGCAATGCGCTTCCCTGAGCGCTTGTTCCCATGTCACAAACAGCCCAGCCATGCTCAGGAGCCAAAATCTGGACACAGGGGCTTCTTAACACAGCTCCATTAGCCTCCCCTGGGGGTGGATTTGCATCTATGGCAAATTAGGTCCCTAACTGCACATCCTTTGCTTTTTGCCCATCATCAGCATCATAAAGAGTCCTGGTTTGTGCCGTGCCCGGGATAGCACAGGACAGCAGCAGGTGTTCTGCAGCAGCTGCTCAGGGCACTTCCTGCTGCTGCCCAGCACAACACTGCGCTGAGGAGGGTGCACAAGCAAACAGGCTCTCCAACAAAGAAGGGCCCCACCACTGGCTTTCTCTGTAGCAAACAACAGAACAGATCACACATGGCCCCGTACACAGCTGAACACCCACCCATGTGGATGCATGCACGTTGTTGCATCCGAAGTCTCAGGTACCAGGACCAAGAGCAGTTAATTCTGTGATTGTCTCCGATGCAGAAGCAATGCCGATCCCAAGGCTGGAGGGTGAGGTGCTGCTGCTGCTCACTTTGACAATGCAAAGACCCCTGGGCTTGTCTGAAAGCAGCTGTCAAAGCCTGACTGCAGGGGAGGACAACCGGACCCCCCCAGCACAGCCCTGCAGGCACCCATGAGCTGACTTAATCAGAAAGCAAGGACGGGGAAGGGCAAAGGAAAATCCAGTCTGTTTTCGGCCAGGGCAACGCCACTGAATACGGGGTTGACCTATCAGCCTGCAGGGGAAAGAAAACCATCCAAAGGACGGAATTCCCTCAGGTTGCCCGCACCTGCCTTCGGAAAGATTCGGTAGACGGCATCTATCTCAGACCGCCCACCACGAACCTATTTTCTCGCCGACGGACAGTGCGGGCACGGCGGCGAGGCCGCAGCTCCCGAGGCGTCCGCGGCCGAGCCCCCCCACCCCCCGGTACCGTACTCACGGCCTGGGCGCCCATCAGCCCCCCGAGCGGCGAGCAGAGGAAGGCGCCGTCGAGGGCGGCGAGGCGCGGGGCGGGCAGCGCGGCGGAGGCTCCGGGGGAGCCGCTCCGTGTCCGCACGGCGCCGGGCAGCCCGGCCATGCTGCGGGCACCCGCACGGCTCGGCACGGCTCGGGCCGCCCCCAGCGCCGGCTAAGGGGAGGCCCCGGGGGAAGCCTCCCCCCACCCCTCCGCCGCCTCCCCGGGGCCCGGGCCCGGCCCGCCCCGTCGGGGCGGGGGCTCCGGGGCTGCCCCCGGCACAGCTCCCTGAGGGGAGAGACCGGGGCTGAAACATCCCCGTCCCTGCACACGGTGTCTCCCGACCTGGTCCTTGCCCTCGCTGAACTGCGGGAGGCTGCCCATGTCCCTGCCTGCCCAGGGCGCTCTGGGTGGCACCGTGACCCTCAGGTGCATCAGCCACTCCTCCCGCCTCTGTGTCATCTCACACCCGCTGGGGGTGTGCTCTGCCCTGTCAGAGCTTCGTTGATGCGGATCCCCAGCAGGACTGGGCCCAGTATCAGTCCCTGTGGTACAGCGCTCTTCACTGTTTCTCGGCACTGTTGACCACCGCCCCCTGGGCCCAGCCATTCAGCCAGTTTCCAACCCACCTCAGTCTGCCCATCCAGACCCTGCGTCAACAGCTCCGTGAGGACCTGACAGGGGACAGTGTTAAAGGCCTTCCGGAGATACAGGCAGACAACAGCCACTCCTCTCCCATCATCTATCAGGACAGCCGTTTAATTACAGAAGCTTATCGGGTCGGTAATGCACGACTTCCCCTTGGTGAAGCCGCACTGACTGCTCCTGGAGACGGAATCCCCGTCGGGGCGCCGCCGCCTGGCTGCGTAGCGTCAAGAAGACCGCGGGCAGGCATCGACGCAGCGGGTCAGGATGGCCGAGCGGTCTAAGGCGCTGCGTTCAGGTCGCAGTCTCCCCTGGAGGCGTGGGTTCGAATCCCACTTCTGACAGCTTCCCGTTTTGCGGGGGGTGCCTCCTGCCTTTTGGCGCGGGCAGCGGCGGCGCTGCGGAGAGATCCGGAAAACGATCGGAAAACGAAAGAAAAAAAAAAACATAAGCGAAGGGCTCGAGGCAAAAGATCCGCGAGTTGTCAGAAGTGGGATTCGAACCCACGCCTCCAGGGGAGACTGCGACCTGAACGCAGCGCCTTAGACCGCTCGGCCATCCTGACAGCGCTGTGAGCCCCTGCCCGCCCCGCGCTACACAACCTGGAGCCGTCGCCCCCCCGCTTCCCCTTCACCTCTTGGGTGGCCCCCAGGGCGCGGCTCCCCTCAGGTCCCTCAGGGCGCTGCCTCCCCTCGTGCTGCCGAGGATTCCCTGGGCGAGGGCTGCGGGTGTGGGCAGCGCCGCGGCTCCCCTCCAGCCCTGCCCAGCTGCCGGGGCTGTCGGCAGCCAAAAGAGCTGCCACCCGGCAGGGCTGCCCTCCCACTCCGAAGTCCCTTCACGGCAAGCAGGTCGGCGGTTTCGTTCAGCCCCGAGTCGTGTTCAGAATTCCCTCGCCACCGCTTTTTTTCTCCTGTGGGGTTTTGCATGCTGTCTGCGAAGGGCAGGGCAACGAATTATGTGCTCCCGAAGGTTTAACACTGCTGTGGCTGCCCTTGAAGTGGTTAAACCTCACCAACAGCCCCCCCAACACACAAAGATCACTATCAAAGGCAGCGGGTTTCGGGTTTCGGTAGTGAAACAATGCAGTCTGTTTTGCAAAGGCTAAATTTGGCAGGTGAGCTAACCTTCCAAGACCACTTCCACCTCCAGACACAAACATCCAGTGGAAGTCCCAGCCCAGGGCCTTGCGGGGCCGCCTCCGGGCGCTGACAGGACTGTGCAGGGCCTTTGTTCTTCTGACCCGAGGCCTGCGAGGAGAAAACCGTGGAGGATCACGGCCTGCACCACGCAATGGTTGCAAGCGTGACTCGGCACCTCACGCGGTGCCGCCGTCGGGCATCACCGCCTGGCCTCCCAGCACACAGCACCAGCCAGCAGCCCCTGGGCTCAGTGTGTGCGGGGCTCGCCCGGGGCTGAACCGGGGCAGCAAGCACAGCCGCTCGGGCAGCCATGTCCCGCTGTCCTGGCGTCCACCTTGGCCTGGTTTATTTTAGCGTGTTTTATTTAGTCAGAGGATCTGAGTACATTTAATAGTGGTTTTGTACTACGTGTGATATTACATATTTTGAAGAAGTGAGGACTGCTATCACACTGGAGGAGGTGGCAGGGCATGTTGAATACCATATGCAACCAGACTGTGCTGGGATGGGAGGGTGGTCCAAGGTCTTAGTTGCAACTCCCTTCTTGAGCTGTTTCTGTAACTTGTTTAGTTACTTCTGTAAATTGTTTAGAATACTTGAGTTGGCAAAGACTGTACTGAGTCTGCCTTCAGCTTCCTACCCTGTCTGCCAATGACTATGTCCCAGAAAAATTGTTCTTAGCCACTTTTGCATGACACTAAGAAAGAAAGTTGGGAAGGTAGCCAGGACAGACAGAAGGGAATAGGGGAGCAGAAAGGGGAAAAGCTACATCCAGAGAAACAGAGCCAAGAGAAAAAGTTATTTTTTGGTCAGCCCATTGTTCCGCAGTGAAAGTCCCAACCGCCTCAGAGTGGGCTGCATAGAACTTTTTCCAGCACCAAGGCAGGATGTTTTTCCTGCTCCACAGTAAGAAAGGAAATGATACAACAGCACTGAAATCACAGCCTCATGGCCTCGTGATCTGTGGGATTCGCGGGAGTGTGGGCAGGTGGGTGCAGCTTTGGTAGGACATGGGACCCACAAGTGAGGTCAGTCCTTGGCAGCCCTGGTCTTGCTGCCTGCACCCAGTTAGGGGATCTCGTGGTGTGGCAGGAAGCGGCAGCAGTGTGTTAGGTTTCAGCAGAGAGTCATAACAGCCACAGGATGGCATTGTCCACTGCAGCAAGAGGCAAGGGTCCTTCCAACTCGGGGAAACTCGGTGGCCAGCAGACCTGGGGCAGAGTGCTGTTTGTGCTCCTGGGTGCGAGCAGGGCCCTTTCAAGGAGCAGGGCAGCTGTGGCCCTTCAGGGCAGCAAGGCCAGGGGGTTGACACCAGCCAGGAGCCCTGGCCATGAGCCAGGAGCTGTGGGCATTGGGGCTTTTATGTCAGCCATCCAGTGAGCGCCCAGGGGACATCTTGCATCCTTTGCTGACAGGCACCTTTGCTCTCAGCCAAGTGGCACCAGGGTGGTGGTAGAAGAGCTGTAAAAGCAGCCCAGTGACTCTGGTCAGCCAGCTGAGCCAGAAAGCCTTGAAAGGGTTAAGAGGCCGTGCAGAGACACATGTGTTAAAGTTTTTTTTTTTTGTCTTTTTTTCTGTTTCCTTTTTTCCTGCTGAGCTGTGTGTGTTTGTTGATCATGTAAAGGCTTGTTGCCTGCCGGAAGCTGTACAGGCTCCTGGATTTTTGCTGCAGCTCGTGAGCCTCCCTGGGTTCGGGCTATGAGCCCAGTGCACCTACGGAAGGAGCTGCTTTAAGCGGGGTGCTCCAAGCAGGTGTGGGGGCTGACAGCTCTGGTCTGGAGGGCCTGCGGGAGCAGGGATGTGCTATCCCACTTCTGTCAAGAGGCTGGCAGGGCTCTGGAAGCTGGTGGGACACGAAGGCACAGCTTGGTGATGGTAGTCCAGCACAGGGACATCTGTCAGGGCACAGCACTGCTCCTGGCAGCTCCTCTGGCCCTTTGGGACTGTTCTGCAGGTGCCATCATCTCTTGTGGGGACACTGCTGGAGGTAGGATTCAAAAGGGCAGAGGCCAAACGGTGCCAGCCCTCCCCCAAAACCCTTGTAGCATTAGTAAGGGTCAGCCCCAGCAGCACCACACGACAGAGGCTTTCTGGACCTCTCCACCCACTATCACAGATTAATGGTAAACTCATGCCAAACTGGTCCCATAGCCACCATTAGCAGGCATGTGGCTTGCTGCCCTAAGGAGATAGATGAGAAGCCTTTCTGAGAAGGCAAAGAGCTGCTTCTGGTAAGCTCCTTTCTTTGACTGCCAGCAAGCATGTGCAAACAAGTTGGTTGGAGAAGCGGGAAGTGCCACTGTGCAGAGGTGGCAGTTGTGCCGGCCCACACAGGCCGGTGGAGGTGGGAGCTCCCTGCTGCCCGGAGCGCATGGCTAAGGCCAAGACCTGGCTATGCCTGCCAGGAGAAGGAGCTGGCTGGGTGGCTGGCATCGTGTGCCTCCCATTTATGCTGCCATGTTAGGGAGGAATGGGATAGGGAAGGAACCAGGGCTGCTGCAAAGAGGCACATGCTCATCCTCTTCCAGATCCAGAGCCTGGTCCTGGGCTCTGGCAAAGGTAAACCATCTAAATTGCAGCAGCCTCCTGCTCTCCACCTCCTGCCTGTGCCCATGAGGGCCTTTGCAAGACCCTTTTCCAAGGAGAGGAGACCCTCCTATACCACCTTGGGGTGAGACACAGCACAGCCACTCCGATGCCAGTGGAAATCCTGGCACCTGCTCCTGCAGCAGCCATGGCCTCTGGTGGGGTGTGAAGGTTTCTGCTGTGACCAGACCTGATGTCCCTCTCCCCTCTCTTGCCTGCAGTGCAGTGGTGAAAGACTGCCTTTTTTGGGGATAACATGATATTTCCTTCTTCATGCCAGCTCTGTGGAAATATCACTTTTGTGGCTTGAAGCTACGCAGAAGGATTGCAACATCAGGGGATCTCTCCATCTCCGTATGAACTGAGCAGAAGCCAGGGGCCTGATGCTCTCCTGCATTGCTCTGCTGGGGACAAGGGACTCTTCTCTGTTTAGGAAGATCTTAAGTGTGTTGTTCGGTATTTGTTTCTTTGCACACAATACTTTCAACCAACTTAAATCTTGTTTATTGTACTTCTCGGCACTCTCCATGGAACAGTTGAAGAATGACTTGTGCTCAGTTTGGGCTGCTCTGGCTGCCATGGAGAGGCACGGATTCCTACTGCAGGCATGCACCTTTCCATGCCCCATGTGCACACAGCTAGACCCTGCTGTGCCCAGTGTTTGTCAGATTCTGACCCTTGAGTGTGCGACTCCCCCATCTGCTAATCGCACCATGTCCCACTGGGATCAGACAGAAGCTTGTGGGGCAGGGAGAGGGACTTGGGGAGGGACCCTTTATCAGGGAGTGTGGTGATAGGACAACGAGTAATGGATTTAAACTAAAAAAGGTGAGTTTAGATTAGATTTAAGGAATAAATTATTTACCTTGAGGGTGCTGAGGCACTGGAACAGGATGCCCAGAGAAGCTGTGAATGCCACATTCCTGGAAATGTTCAAGGCCAGGTTGGATGGGACTCGGAGCAACCTGATCTAGTGGGAGGTGTCCCTGCCCATGGCAGGGGGTTGGAATTAGATGATTTTTAAGATCCCTTCCAACCCAAATCATTCATGATTCTATGATAGGGATGTGGTTCATATGTGATGCTGCCAGGGGAAAGAGCTGCATCCCATAGACTGCAATACACAGCCAGATCCTTGCTACCTACCCCCATGTTGTTTGTTGCAGGGGTAAAGAAGACTCTCCAGACATCTGCTTTGGCCCTGGAACACCTGCCAGTGACGGGAGCCAAGCTAAGGCTGGGGCTCCCACACACATTCAGGGTAGCCCACTGCAGCCTAGCTGTCTTGGGGTCCAAACCGGTAGCTGTAGGCTGCCTTGTTGTGGAAAAATACTGAGCATCAGCACTTTGCACTGTGTGCTGGCATCCTAAATTGTTCTTATTTACAAGGAAGGAGGAAGCCATTGTGTTCAGAGAAGTGAAAGCTGGTGTGATGTTCTCTGCTACTTTTAAAAATTACATTTTCTAACTAAAGCAGTTCCTTGAAGACATAAACCATGAAATGGTAAATACTTCCCAAATAGGAGTTCTGCCTCTGTGAAGACGCTGACTACAGACAGCCCCAAACAGCTGTTCCTCATTTACTGCCTTTTTCATATGAGAACCTTCAGCCATGCAGTGCCAAACATTTCCTGGTCCTCTGTCGTTCAGTTCTCTCCATCATCACACTGATGTCTCAAGAGCTCTACATTAGGCATTGACAGTGGGCAACTCCAAAATGAGAGGCCACCTTTGGCTCTAAGGATCTGTTTCCTGAGTTGTCTTGGCCAGGAAAGGTGAGGTTGGGTTGGTTCTGGACTGCTCCAGGCCATACCAGCCTGTGCTGTGACAGACACTTAACAACACTAGAAAAAACACTGCATTTCTGCAGACTGAAGTCTTTTATTGGCTTCTTGGAGCACAAAGTGCTCTGGGGAAATGCAGCGTAAGAGCACCAACTATTTTGGTAGTGCCTTAAAATATTTCCGTGCCATTGTAATGACCAGTCTGCAAAATCACAAGCTATCCTGACAGCTGAGCATGTTGTTGTGGCAGGGTAAATCTGTTTTGTCAATGAGTGTTGTGGAAGAGCATTTTCTGCACTGGTTTCTGGTGGAGAACTGAGGAGTCACCTCGCCTCTGGCTGGATGACTCCTGTTGGGCTGGCGATGGCAGCTGCAGGACAGAAGGTGCCTGTTCTCTCATGTGAGTCCGTACGCAGTTCTGGAGGGATGCTGATGGTTGTTGAGCAGCTCTGGACAGCAGAGCCTGGTGGGAGCTGCAGCGTGTTGACAGCGGCCGTACCCCCAGAGAGCTTCATATGCAGAGAACTACGCTGCGGTCTTTGTGCAAATGCAGGGCCCTGCACCTAGGGAGCAATAACCCCAAGCACCAGTACAGGCTGGGGCTGAAGGACAAGGTGCCACGGGGCACTTCAGAGCTCGCAGCAAACAGAGCATGAGCATGGCTTCAATGTTGGTTTCCCTTACTCCGGAAGTGAGGTAAGAAACAACAGTTCTTCAGCAGCCCAGTTTCTGCCTAAGGCTCAGGACCCTCAGGGTGGGTTCGCGTCAGAAAGTTGGGTCTAGGCACAAAATGCAGCTTGTCTTGGACTCTGCTGGCCCCTGCTCAACCAGCAGAGGAATGAGAGGAGTTGGACCAGCAGGCATTAGGATGGGAAAAAGAATCTCATCGTATGTCCAGAGTTAGAGACCCGGGTCATCTTGTCTCCTTGGCAGTATAAAGACTGTCTGGCTCTTCCCAAAAGCTGTGTCCCTGCTCCCTCTTTCCAGCAAGCTTCTAGGACATAGATGAGGAACTTGGCACTATGAACAGCAAAGGTTGCTGTTAGTACCTTCTACCAGAGGTGCTGGGCTTCCCTGCTCCAGTTCAACCTAGAAGACCAGCTCTGGAGGTCTTGGGAGCTTCTGTGGGAAGTGCAGTGGGAATCATCAGCATTGTCATTTGATCAACACTGGGCTACGTTTCTTCCAGGTCACACACAGCCTGTTAGGTCTTATTGAGTACTCTTCTCCAGTCACCATCTGATTTCCAGGAACCCACTGTAACTACAGTGATTCTTCCATGCAGAAACAAGAATAGCCAAGGAACATGAATTTCCAACACAGAAACTCCCTGAAAGAGAAGGGCCACATTCTTGCATGGTTTCCTGTTTTTTTGGACACAGCCCTTGTTCTCTTTGCGTATTGTTTTCCATATCACGTTTGCAGGGCTACCTTGCTTGTTGTGTTCAAGGTAAATTCCCCAGCATGAGTCATACCTCCCATCTACCTCTGTGCACCTCGAACCTGTGCACCGCTGAAGCACTTGCCTGTGAACAGCCCTGGCAAAGCTGCAGTGCATGGCAACTGCTGAGAGTGGTGGAGCTGATTTTCTGTTCCTCGTGGGAAAGATGGGATCTGACCCTCCAGCCATTTGTGGTTTGGAGCACTGAGCCAAGCTACTGGTGCTTGCCAGCAGGCATCCAAAGGTTATGGGTAGGGCATCAGATCAGGCTGTTTAGCCTGCCTTGTGCTGTCATCCTCATCCAATCCACACCAGACCTTCTTCTCCCTTTCCTGCAGCAGAGGAATGGATAGCAGAGGATAATGCCATTAAAGGCATTATCCATCTTGATAATGAAACTTAGAGCGGGGCAGGAAATGGAGCCAGACAACCCAAACTCCAGCCTCTCCACTGCTCTGTCTTGCATGAGTCATGGAGTCCTTTTGCGATTGCTAAACATTAAACTTGGAGGTGTGTTAGCACAGTCCCAGGCCCAGCACAGTGCACTGTGCAAAGTCCCTCTGCCCATACCCAACAGCAGATGCACAGACATATGTTTGTTCATGTTTTTTTTTTTTTTTTTTTCCTTTGGCCATGTTTCAAATAAGATTGAGAGCCTTTCTTCTCTCTAATATTTAAAAGATTTAATGGACCCTGGCAGTAATCCAAGCTGACACCACCTCTGGGTGCTCGAGCTCGCTGGTTTATAGCCTTGTGCGGCACGGACCTACGCTGCCATCCTGACTGCTGGACCTCACGTAGTGTCTTACAGTGAGAGAAAATGCTGTTTTCAGGAGAAGGCTGTTATTCATCTGCCTTCATAGTAATAAAGAACTAAGGTCTGTTCTAGATGCACTCAGATCTGTACGAAAGATGCCAAACAGGGCAGACCAAAAGCATAAAATAGAATACTTTGTTTGTGAGGGTCCTACAGAGATCAGAGGCCAAGTGCCTGACCTGTGTATTCCAGTAAAAGCAGGCTACACAGTCCTACCCGGTGGGGCAGGAACTGGCAGTGAAGCACCAACTGCGTGGCACTTCCCTGCTTGATCCCTCCTGGTCCCTCAGGAGCTCCCTCCCTGTCCCTGCCGTCTTCCCGACGCCAGACCTGTCTGCAGCTTCATGTCTGAATCTGACTGTGGAAACTGGATGGTGTTGCACCAAAATCTTGTCAGTAGGAAAGGTGAATGTGACATACATACAGAGCTCAAAAATTATTCTTTGTCTAGTTAAGTAAGTCTTAACAGCTGAATAGTCCAAATCATCTACATAATGCAGAAAAGCCTTGTTAGTACTACAGTCAAAGTTACACAGAGGAAAAAAAAAAAAAAAAAAAAAAAAAAGACAAAACCAAACCAAACCAACCAACCAACAACGATAAAAACAAACAAACAAACAAAGCAAAACAAACAAAAAACCAGCCCACCTTCTTCCTAGTATCTACAACCTTTCTTTGGTATTACACAACCCTCTCAGGGTGCCTCTGCATGCTAAGGGCGACCTGGCGAAGTATCCTTCCAGTCCTCCTATGGAAGAAAGGGCTGTGATGATCTTTCCCAACCTGTGGTCTTCGCAGGAAGGATATGGCGTGACGTTCATGGTGGGCTTTCTTCCTCCTCAGTCTTAGTCTGCTTAGTTTCATTTTCATGTGTTTTTTAGCACAGCCTGTGTGTGATTTTTGTGTTCCGCTTCCCAGTTATTCATTTTTTCTGTTCTTTTTTGTCTTGGAAGTTGGCTGTACCTGTCTCGCAGGGTTGTGCTCCGTTGCCTGAGCAATGCGATTTGTGCTTACAGCCTGGGAGGGCTGGTAGCATCCCCCGCCTGCCCTCACCTCAGAATGTTTTACTCTGCAGTCCCTGCCTCACGCTGAATAGCCACTAATGTTCCTATAGACAACAAAATGAAAACAAATCAAGGCAACAGCAATTGGATATGCAATTTCTGTCACAACTAAAATCAGCTGAAGCCAAGTCCAAACAAGTCCTGAGAACTTACACCATCAAATCAATACAAACCCTATGGGTTTTCACTAGTTAGAGCAGAAACACCTCCTGGGCTACAGTGGCTCCTCTACCTCTGGGTTTTTCAAAGCTACCAAAAAAAACAGCAGAAGTGCAGCAGGAGGCTGGCAGTGGCGTGCTGGAGGGGCAGGGCAGGAGGTGTAGGAAGCAGGCTGGGCATGAGGAGGCCGATTTTCTGCTTGCTGCAGCCCGGGTTTGTCACAGCTTGTCGGAGCTGAGACAATCGCTCTGCCTCTGTGGCCCACTTCCAGTGCTAACGGCAGGGCTTGCTGGTGGCTGGGACCCACACCTGAAGTTCTGCTGAGCCACACTGGGGCTGCTCTTGGGGCCGGTTCCCTTCACCCTCCAGCTGTGGGATTTCCTTGCACAGGTGCCACCTCCAAGTCCAGCTGCAGAGTTCCCTGGGAGCAAATGGAGATCTCTGAGAGGCAAGGATCCTGGGGGAACAAAGTCCCTTCACTAGGACAAATCACAGCCAGCCCAGGCTGTGCAGGAAGAGCTGTTGCTTTACCCTGCCAAACTGCTGTTTACACTATAAATCTGACAATGCCTGTGGCAAATCGGGCCTTTAGCAAACATTGCGCTCACCCTCCCACTTAGTGTGCATGCTGGAGCCTTTCCCCATTTTTATCCCTTGCAGGTGGTAATCCCTTTGCAGAAGAAGCAAAACCTGTTTCTTCAGGGGAGATGTGAGCATGTACCCCTCCAGCAGCCAAGGTGTCCTGGCAGCCACAGGCAAAGCCATCTCCCAGAAAAAGAATTTCCTGTAAGGCTGTGCCGAGCCTGAGAAAACACTGGGGAAGGGGGCAGGAACGCATCCTGATGGACAGAGAATGCTCTGTTACAGCTGGATCTAATAGATTAACAGATTAAAGGGTTTTGTTGTTGTTGTTGTTTGTTTGTTTGTTTGTTTGTTTAATTTCAGTTAATAAATGAGGTTTATTGTCTATTACAATATAACCAAAGGCTAAAGTTAGAGGCTGAGAGTTTTTTCACCAAAAGTTTTAAAAATTCATCTTGTGGAAACTTAGGGGTTTTCACTCTATTTTGGAATAAAACCCTAACTAGGATTGTTGGAATTTCCCACAGCACAGAAAAGCCAGATTTCTACCACCCTAAGAAAACTCTTTGAGAAAAAGTTCTCAAGGGTAACCACATTGTCTCGGTCATGATCTTATCTTAATTTTTCAGCTGAGAGAGTTGTCAGGGAAATAATTGTTATATATTCATCTGGGATCTAACATGAAAGTGAAAGTAAAGGTGCAGGATATGGCCACAGTGTTGGAATGTCCGCATTGGGCCTGGCGTGTTGCTGGTGTCTGGGAAGTCCCCCAGCCACCCTTGCTGCTTGCAGATCTGGGGACCTGTTACTCAAGCTTTTAGCATCAGCAAGACCCTAACGGCTAAAACCATAACCCACAAGTCGGGGCTGTGTTAGCAAGCACTAGGCAGGCAGTACACCCAGGGAACAAGAAGCTGCTTGGGGAGGGCCCTGGAGCTCTGTCGCAGTTTTGGCTGTGGTGATGCTCCTGTCTCCGAGGAGGCAGCCTGGCATGAGCTCACCCATATAGCTGATAACTTGTGGGACCAATTAGCAAATGCTGCGTTTTTTTTTTGGCCCAATAACCAATTCTGCTGCTCTAAGATGTCTGCAAAAAAGGAAGGGAATAGCCGATTCTGCATTCAGGGTACATAATGAGCCTCAGGTGTACCAGGGAGCTGCAGGCTGGGGCAGGGGAGAGCTTTACAAGCCTAAGGACAGCGGTGCCTTAGCACGGGCTCTGTGGGTAAGAGACACAGATGCAGGAGGGGGGGATGGAGAAGCCAACTCCTGAAGGCTTCTTACTGACGTATATGCCAAGGAGGCTGGAGCTGCACTGTGAGTGCTATTAAAAGCCGATGGAGCTGCAACCGGGGAATTCCAGGAGCCATCTAGCTCCGGAACACATGCAGAATTCCCGCCCCTGTCCCAACTCTTCCCTCCGCCTCCTGTCGTCACCAAGAAATGCGGGCGGGGGAGATAAATAAGAGCCAAAGATCCTGGGTCAGGGCTTCAGAATCCTGGAATGAGCTGCAGCAGCTGCATTGCTCCAGAGGATGCAGTAGGCAGCCAGGAGCAAAAACTAGTGCCTCTGCGTACCCTTCCTTCTGCCGACCACGGGAACATGAAGGTTGTTTCTTTCCAGATCCTGTTTGTGCTGAGGGTCTTGTGCCTGGTGACCCTGGCTGGAGGTGAGCCACAGCTCCGCGTACAACCCTCGGGGCTCCCTGGGAGAGCAGCAAGGTTTACGGGTTTATGCGAGGGGCTGGGGAATCATGAGGTTTGTACGAAGGATTAGTGAATCCTGCCTGCTGGGGAAGTCAGTGCTGGGTCAGGTTACAGGCACGAAGGGACCTCGTGCCTTCCTTGGCTGTGGGAAATCCTGTAGCAGGAACGGGCTCGGTGGGAAGCTGCGGGGGAGCCTAGGGCATCATCCTTGCCACATGGGAGCCTGAGCAGCTCCGCTGATGGCTTTTGTCACTCCTAAGGGTAGATGGGGAGAGTGTCAGAGTAACACAAAGCCTGAGCACGTGCCATCTGGGCAGCATCCTGTCCCGGGATGGCTGTCAGCACAGACACCCAGCCTTTGGCACGTTGCTGTGAGCCGGGGGGCTGTTGCTGCCTGCAGACGTGATTGCTGTGTGCATGTGCAGTGTGCACATGTCCATGTGTGCACAGGCAGGAAAGGCTCTCCTGCTCTCCAGGTGATCTCCGTGTGCTCTGGAGTGGTATGCTGAGCGGGGCTGGAGGACCAGGAGGAGGTGGGTGAGGTTTTCTCCGGGCTGGTCTCAAATTTAAGTCATCTACACACGGAGTGGTGATTGCTGCACAAATTGAGCAGGGTGGATTGCCAGGCTGGCAAGTAGCTTCTCATCAATACAGGCAAAACTGGACTTTGCCCAGGTCTAAGGGATGGTCACAGAAAGGGAAAGAGACAGAGAGCCTTTATTAAGATCTGTGCCCTGCTGCCACCAGATGGGAGGAGCAAGGACAGCAAGGAGAGCAGCTGGGGATGGGGCTTCTGCCTCTCCTCACACCTCTGAACAGGTTCTCCAGGGCTGGCCTGAGTCAAGCGGGCAGCAGGGACATTGGGCCGGTTACCCTGTCCTGCTTCAGCACTGCCTGGCTCTGCTCATTTGTGGCTCAGCATCCATCTTCTCTAGAGGGATGAAGTCAAGTTGGCTGTGCAGAAAGGAAGAGTGGCAGGACTCCCTGGCCAGGGTTCTCTTGAGGAACTGTGCTGAAAAACTGGTAGGGATGGCTCCAAGGAGAGGTGGTCACAGCTGGGCAAAGTCCCAGGGGCTGGGTTTCCCTGAGGTCCCTGTGGCAAAGATTCAGATGTAGCTCAGAGAAGCTGTGTGCCCTGGGAGGACATCCCTGGACATCCCTGGCTGTCCCCATGTTCCCCTCAGCTCCGCTCTCTCCTTGGAAAGAGCTTTCCAAGCTCCTCCGCTCCAGGAAAAACTCATCACAAGTTCAGCTAATTGCAAATCATTCATTTGCGATGCCAATAATTGGAAAATCAGTTATTGGTTATCAATAACTCTCCTCTACCTCCCACCAAATTTATCAGAAAAAAAAAAAAAGACATTTGAGAAAGCTCAATAGTGGCACCCCTCCTAGCAGCAGGAGCAACCAGAGACACGTTTGAGATGTGTTCCCTCCACTCCCATCCAAAGACGGTCTCTGCCCTGAGCAAAACAAGGTGGGGCAAATAAAATGTCCCCTCTTTCTGCTCTGAGCCCTGTTTACAACGTTTAGATTTCCTGCATTCCTTTCTTTATGCTCAGGGCTAAGCCTGTCCTCAGCCTTCTTTCCCTTGATCAGAGAAAGGCATTTTGGAGGGTGGCTGTAGGACAACTCCTTGACAAATCCTGCCTTGCTCCAAGGTTGTAGCATGCTGAGAGCCCTGTGCCATCAGCTGGGGTAACTGTCTTCTGTGCTTTGCGACCAAAGGTTAGAGCACATTAAATGGTTCTGCGATGTACGTGGGCCACAGTGGTTTTGTGGACTTGCAGAACTAAATATGTACTTTCTGGAGCCTGCTAGCACCCAGGACCAGTCTGGGCTTGTGTACCTGGGCATATGTCTTCGGACTTCTGATTTGCCTGGTGACTCCAGGCCCTGCTTCAGTAACCCTTTACTCTGAGCAGCCCCTGTCCACCCCCTGTCATGTGTCTCCCTGATGCCTGGGGAAGGATCAGGCCCTTGGAGAAGGATTGTTGAACTGGGCTCTGAAAGTGGAAGACAACAGCAGCAGGTTCCATGGATAATGAGTTAATTGGGAAGTCGGTCGTTGCTGAGTGCTTGAGGAGCACGTATTCCTGACTCTAAAGTGCCACCGAAGATGATAGTGTCTAAACAAAAGAGCTTTGCTTTAACGTTCCTGAGACATAGAAGCTGACACTTCTGTAGCATTTGGGAATCTAAGGCAACATTTTGTAGAGAATGTGTGACCTAAACTAGAATCCAGCTTCCCTCTTCACGGGGGGGCTTGGAGAAATCAGGGTTTGTTGTTCTAAGCCTTGTCCTCCCGTGGGGACAGCAGAAATAACTTGCTGAGTTGTGCAACCTCCCCTCTCTTGGCAGACGCCTGTTCTTGGAGGCTGGGCATAAGTGCAGGGATGGATTCTCCTGTTGTGTGACTGCCTTCACCCCTTTTCTGAGTGAAGGTGTGGGAGGAGTATTTTTACATTTTGCAAAATGAAAACTGTTTTTCAGAAGAGATGGAAAACAGATGTTTGGTGAGAGACTGCTGAAGCTGGACTACTGAGATTATATCCCTGCACAGATGAAAGCTGTAGCAACTTACTATTTTCCAGAGGGTTCCTCTTCTACACCTTGTCTCTAAGAGGCATTGGGAGGCTATCCAACAACAGAGTCACTTGCCTGGAGGGGAAACCCCAGAGGGGAAAGAGATAAGACTCATTCAGATAAGGACAGGACAGTCATTCTGCTCTCTGACCTCTGCCAGGAGCCAATTAGGGACAGATATAGCAGGTCACTGGGAGATGAAGAAATGTATCTTCTAGGCACCAAGATGAGATCCAGCCTCCTGTCGCCCAAAGGTGAAAGGTCCTGCTGCTTCCCAAGCCAGAGCTAGCACATCCTATAAGGCAAGCTGCAATGGTGTCTCAAGAGTCACACATTTTTTACTTTTTTTTTTTTTTTTTTCTTTCTGATTTTCTGGATATCATATGACCTGTTTGAGTGATGCAAACAATCATGGCCTTGACAGGATTTGTTTTCATAGAAGCATCTCAATTTAGCAGGGATTGGAAACTTCCATTGCAAGCTTCAGAATCCTTCTCCCCAGAGAAGGAGAAAAAGAATCAGAGCCAATGTTTATTGTGCCTAATAAAAAAACAGTGTTTAATATTTTGAAAATTTTATTTCAGGGCAACCCAAAGCACCTGTAAAGTGTACGAAAGTGTGTAGACAGTTTACAAGCATCATACAAGAGAAACGGATAAAGAGCTACCGCAAGACTGAACCCCGGTGTGCCAAACAAGCCATCATGTAAGCAGCTTCGCTGTCTGGTTCCCTTGCCATATTCCCTCCACAAATGATTAAGAATCAATACTGTCATCAGATATCCTTGTTTGGGAGCAAGAAGCATTCTGGAAACAGAGCCAACACTGACATTTATTTGAAGGCTGATTGTTTGTTTGTTTTTCCTATTTCAATGCCAACAGCCTCCAAACGAGACCAGGTTTCAGTTCACCCACACAGTGAGACAGTCACTGCCATGAGTGATAAATAGATGAGGAAAGGGAAAGTACATACTGGCAGAATGGGGAAGTGGAAGCACACAGGGTAAGAGTTTACATGTTTCTGTGAAAGCAGGTATTTTCAGTGGAAACAGATTCAGACTCATCAGCCTTTGTGATTGAGAGAAGCTGCCTTTTTTCCCATAATAATTGCTATCTTTGACCTGCCTTAAAGGTTAGGCACCATTGAGACCACTGTTGCAGGCCAGGAGATTGCACCAAGTGAACTTGCTGGGCTGATCTTGGAACACCTCACTGTCTGTCAGTAAAATGGGGAATTTGTCTTCATGTATTCTTGACCCTGGGCAGCTGGTGAATGAGTAGCTTCTTTCTCTGAGTGCTGGCGGCCAGTACTCAGCATAAGAACAATGCTTTCAAAAGAGAAAACACACTTAAGAGGAAGCCCTTCACCTATGAGTCATGTTCAGCTTTTGCTTATTCACTTTGATCTCAGAGGCACCTGTCCTTCCTAAAATAATCATCCAACTTGATGTTGTTTACTATGTTAGGGGCTCAAGAGTCAGCATTTCTCATCATTGCTACCTTTATGCCTTCTGTATCACTCTGATAATCTGACAGTGTTTTCTTCATCTAATAAGTGATCCCTTTTTGTTTTCACTTCAGATTTATTACACGGACTTCCGTGGAACTGTGTGCAGATCCAGACGCAAAGTGGGTAAAAGAGATTGTAAGGAAACTGGACCAGAAAAAGGCCTCAGCAGCATCACCACTTCCACACGCTGCCACTTCAGCAGCAGTTCCAGAAAAGCCTGGCATTTTCCACAAACACATCGGTCTTACAGTAACGGCTCCATCTCAAGCCACAGCTGCAACTACTCTTTTCCAAGGGACTGGCACAACAATTTTGGAGAGAACACATGCTCCTGCTCCCATGACAGAGGTGATCAGCAAATCTACACCAGCCATGCAGAGCACCACAAAGTTCTCTGCAGGATCGTCCCCTGTGATATGGGAAATTGTGACACAATCTGAAGTCAGTTCAGAAGCAAACAGAGACTCCTTAAAATCTGCACATTCAACAACTTCTGCAGCAAGCACGGTCTCCAGTCAGCCTATCTTATACCCCACAGCTCTTGTGCATGTCTTTGACAACACAGTAGGATTTACAGAAGAACCTGTAGGATATGCTGCAAGTGCTACAGCTGATGTTCAAGACACGTCTTCTCCTAGCTCAAATTCAGACCCTGTGTCCATTACTAAAGGATTGGTACTTTCTACAGATGAATCCCTGGACCTAACAAGTGCAAGAGCCAACACATCAGACACTGCTTCTAGGAGTTTTAATTCAGATCTCCCCTCCATCCTAAACAGCATGGAGATCAGCTCAGCCCCAGCCACACCTGTTCCACCAGAGACTACTTCAATTTCTACTCTAAACCCCACAACTGCCATAGACAAAGGTCCTCCTGTCCATACCAACAAAATTTTCAGTTCCTCTGCAGATGCTGTTGGTACTAGAACATTTGGTTATTCATCACCCTTAGGAAAGCAAGATCATCCAGGTACATTAGTTTTCACTACTCAAACATTCTCAGGCCAAGCCAGAGTGCAGATGACTACAAAAAGGCCATATAATCCACCTTCACTCAGCTTCTTGCCAAGATCTCAAACACACTTCATCATCCCAGTGTCCCTGGTAGGTGGACTGATTGCTTGCAGTGTTGCTGCTGTATGGCTATACAAAAAATTTGGAGTCAGAACAGAAACAGTGTCAAGAGAGATGGTACAAGGCTTGCTCTACCAGAAGGAGGGACATCAAAACAATGTCTATCCAATGGAAGTAATCTGAGTGCTTTACGGAATGGACATTTTTGGCCTAGAACATATGTATGTTGCTGCTGGAAAGCTAAGCTTGTGCAGAACTAGTGACCAGTACGAAGCAGTACAGGAAATAAAAATACCTAAGAAAACTGATTTTGTAGGAGCAGAATGTCCAAAAATGTATCTAAGTTGTCATTGACCAATGACGGTGTTTTAGAAATATGTGAGAAGCTTTTTTCTCTGGCACTGTTACATAAAAAGGATATTGCTCTACTAGAGCTGCTTGGTGGCTGTTTGCCAGTTGGTGGGCAGAAAGTAATATCTGAGTTGCTCTTGGGATTTTTTTCTGCATTTCATCATAACCTAGCTGAGAAGCCACCCACTCATTCACCAACAATACTGGACTCAGACTCTGCCACCTTGAGCAATCTTAACACCAAAACACTGATTTTGCACAAACTCTCTGCTGCTTCTTTCTTTGCACTTCAGGTCACTGCTCTGTCAGACCTTGGCGGATGTTGGCAGTCAGTGGAAGCTGGCTCTCCTTCAGCTAATTAAACATCTCATTTAATTGGGTATCTAATGGCTAGAGCCAGCAGCGGTAGTCTAGCTTTCAGCCAGAGGTGGCTAAAACAGAATCTGATTTTTCTCTGTACGTAGGGGACTGAAGGTCAGTGCGACAGATTGTACTTTTCAGAGGTGCTGGCACTTGCAGTTTATCTCCTCCTCAGGCCACTTTTGTCTCCAACAGGTAAGGGCATTTCTTCTCATAGCTTTAGTCTGAGACCTGATTCTTGACAAATCAACTGCAATAAAACCCTTTCTTCCAGATAATGTACCCTGTGTCCAGATGCATCCAAAACAAAGGCAGGATAATGTGGATGAGCCTTTGTAAATGTGAGAAAATCTGGAAGTTGCCAGAGGCCCTCAATAATTTTGCTATTACCGTGTTGTAATGCTTTTGCCGTACTCTGCTGTTCAACAAGCACAAAAAACCAGAAAATACACTCCTAAAATACCTAAATGCAATTCTGGATTCAGTAATTATAGCAGTTACTACAGCACAGCAGAATTACCTTCCTTCCCATTCCTTATTATCTCTTGAAATAAGCACATTTGGTGATCTAGAAGAAAAAAGCATGAAATCCCCATTCATGATCCTACACTTCAGTCCCATGCTAGTTCTTTTTATATAGCACTGATTACCAGGCTATTAAAGCACTCTAACAGTACCAAAGGTGTTGTTTTTTTTTTTAAACACAAATTGTCTCTGATTTTTATACATCCAGACACTGCTGTATGTAAGCCTTATCTTTTATCTGTGATCAGCTCAGGAAAGCCCTTATTTAACATTTACTCCATTATGAATTTTGCTTGAGCAAGTAAAGGTCTTTATAATAGCATGCTTTGTAGGTAGAGTTAAAGTATCAAAGGTTTATATCAAGGTTACATATCAAAGATCCTCCTCTAACCAACCTCAGTGGATCAGATCTCAAACTATAGATACGCATGTAGAAAAAGAAAATAAAAATTCAGCTGTAAAGACCGGCCTGTTAGACCCATCAGATACCACCTTTGGGGCATCCTCCCAGTCCTGGAGGTGGATTGGCTGCAATGGTGTTTTGTTTTTTGATATTACTCAGCCCCTTATTTCTTCATGTCCTTGATTTGAGACAGGGTAGATTGAGATTCATCTAGGGCTTTGCATGTACAAGAGCAATAAAATTGGATTAATTGTAATTAAGAATTTTGGATGAAACCCATCTTCATGCAGAAGCATTACTGTGCAGCCCAAATTCTGTAACTATCTGGGACTGATTTACCTGAACTGTAGAAGCCATCAGCAGTGCCTCCCATCTGTCCTGCTCGTGCACAGCTGGGGTTCATGGCCTTGCAGTTCATGGAGTGATATACAATAACATTATTTTTATATGAAATATTATAAATATCTGTTTTTGTAGTAACGTTTTGTAGTGATGTGAACATGACTGTAACCTCCTGTCCTTGCTAGTGGAGCATCGCTCAGTCTAGACTATTCTGGGAACATTGGAAAATGCCGTACTTGGTCTGTTTTCTTGGTCCTGGAAGGCTGACAGAGCTGGCTCCATGGGAGTGGGGTCGCTTTCCAAGGCACTACAGCAGATGGAGTAGGCAAAGGCACCCTGTCCTTGGGTCTCCAGGCATGCTCGGGAGGGCATCAGGGCTTCACCCATGGTTTGTGGCGGCTGCTGGAGCTGTGAAACAGGAGTGGCTTTCACTGGGAGAATTCCTGACCCATCACAGGAAAGACGGGACCACCATTTGTCATTGCTTTATGCTGTGTGCTGACGGTTTGG
Organism: Nettapus auritus; assembly: GCA_011076525.1. Lineage (NCBI taxonomy): Eukaryota > Metazoa > Chordata > Aves > Anseriformes > Anatidae > Nettapus > Nettapus auritus. The sequence continues at coordinate 11,438,234 of CM021775.1, forward strand.
GAAGGCACAAGGGGACTGTATCTGTTGCAGGTGACAGGGATTTAAAATGTCATTTGTTCTAGAGTGCCAGAAGCACTGGTTTGTGTATTGAGTCTGTATGAGTGTGCATGAGTAGAATTTATACTGTATTTTTTTAGAAGTAAAGATAATAAAGTTTTTCTGTTAAAAACTGTTGTCCTCAGGAGGTTCAGACCAGGGCTGGATGACCAAGCTGCATCCCTACGGAGATGACCACATGGGATAAAGCAAGGTGGGGGGGAACCGCAGCATCACTGAGAGATGGCAAAGCCAGCACAGCTCATGTCACCAGCCTGCTGCTCTTCACTGTTTATGGGTTTTAGACTTGCCAAAACAATTTTCAGGGAATGAATTTGCTCACATTTCCAATTGTGCTAAAGCAATACTGAAAACCAATGGGGGGGGTTGCTTTGTTTAAGCAAACCTACAGTCAGACAACAAACCTAGCAAACCTACAATCAGACCACAGTCTATAAGGGGACAAGAGGCTGAGCTGGGACCTCTCCCAACCCCAGCCAGGCCCTTGCTCTTGCGCAGTCCTTTGCACTGTTGCACCACTGGCCAGAGAGCGTGCGGGGAAGCTGGCAAAGTCCATAAAAACTTCCCCCAGATGAGTCACCAGGCCAGAAAGGTCGTTATGAGGGTAAGAAGCTCTGTAGAAAGGGAAGTACATTTTTTCTCCTCTGTTATCAGAGAAGGGGCAGGGTTCACAAATGAGTTCATAGCCTGCCAGAAATAGATCATTTCCCATGTGGTGAGCACAGACACCTGTCACTGGGCCAGATGTCTAGGCACTGCACCTCCAGAGAACTGAGACATCACTGGCACAGCGAGGTACTTTCAGCCAACTGGTGGCATGCACACACCAGCTTTCCTGCTGCTCCGTGGCTTCTCTGTTGTGCAACTGTTCAAATAAAGACCTTGTGCAAACGATGGCCAACCACTACCCTTCTCTTGCTCCTCCTGGAGAACCATGGGCTGCCTTCAGGTGTAACAGAATAAAGAATTGGGCCCAGGGGCTAACTAATGCCACATCTGTCACGCTTAAATGGAACAAGGCTTGCCTTCTGCAGCGAGCCTGAAAGACACAAACTGCTGCCTTGAGGTCCACCCCCCCAAACTGCGCAGCACACAGGAGCCAGCAAAGCCCATGGCCACAGAGTGTGCTCCTTCTGGTCCATTGCTGACCCATATCTTTGGTCTACAGCTCCGTACTTTCTGCAGCACTTCATTAGCTCTGTTTCAATTGACTTTATGAGACCAAGGAGTCAGTGGGAGTCCACACAGGCTCTCTTCCATGCCTTCACATCCCCACAGTATCCATCAGATGATGCAGTTGTAGGCATTGACTGTACTAATTAGACTTACTCACCCTGAGCAGCTTCATGTGTGGATGGTCTCCCACTCCAATCCCTCTGCCCAAGGCCCAGGAGACCCATTTAAGCTCAGGGCTGGGCCTTCAGCCCTTGCTGTGGGTGTGTTTTAGGAGTGCTGCTCTAATATCCTCACTCCGTGTTTCCTGGGTGGACCTTGGACCTTTACTGCAGGTAGCTTGTCTCATGGACAGATGGACATGCCTTTTGGTGTTGTAGCTGCACCTCTGGCCCCATCTCCTGCTGCTCCAGACTGGATCCTCCCTAAATGAATCCTAGACCCAGTTCCTCACTTTGCTGTGACCATTAATGGACCCTGTTATGGGCACCCAGCTCTCTGCTGTGCTCAGACCCTGCGGGACCTCACCTCACCTGTGAGGGCACTGCCTATGCTGGGGTTCCTCTTGTCTCCTGGCTCATCCTGCTCTTGCTGCTCCCTGCAGGCTGGGCCTGGCAGTGAGACATCTCTGGCGTTGTCTTCTCCAAGCCCTTATTACTCTCCAGGGTGATGTGTGAGGAGCACAGTTGTTCCTGTGAAGCAGGGTTCCTGCAGTCTCTGCACTCTCAGGGCTGAGACTTGGACTGTGATTTAAAAAAATCAACTCTGTCCCTGCTCAGTTTTGTGGTTTTCCTATGAAATGTTATGCAAGTGTGCACACACTTAGGGCAGCCTCTGCTCAAGCTAGCTTAGCAGCCCTCATTAATACTGGCTTAGTATAATGTAGCATGACCCCCTGGGCTTACAAAGAGGTCTCTCACCTCTCTTCTGTGCCTCTGTGTTTAAGTCTCTGATGGAGATCCTTTTTTATGTTCACCTGGAGCTGTTGCCCTGGGTGAGCTGAGCTATGTCTTGGAGCCCCACCACCCTGCAGCTGCAGTCACGGGAGCCAGTTCCCCTTTCTTCTGAATGCCGCGAGCACAGTGAAGCTAGTGATGCCCTGGTTTAGGGGTAACCTTATGGTAAAGAAGACACCAAGGGCATGTCAAAAAAAGACCACAGCCATGTAAGGGACCTTAAGGAACTGCACAACTGCAGTTTTGTTGTGTGGCTTTTGTTCTTCCAAGAACTCTCTCCCGTGCTTCGTGCTTGCTTAATCCACTTTTATGAAGATTGTGTCCATGTCTGCTTTACTGCAAGGGCTACACTTGTAAATACAGAGGTTGTCAGGACTTGCCATGGTCAGACCTGCTCAGTGACCATCTCAGATAATGGAGAAAGCTTCATTTCTGAAGCACCTTTGAATTCTGCCAGATGAGCTGCAAGGCCACAAAGTAAATATTTTTTTTAAAGTAATAACAGAAAGAAGTGAGAAGTCCTCTAAGAAAGCATGGGATGTCAACTTGACAGCTCAGGCCATATTCAGAAGAAATACTTCTTTTATTATAATATCTAGGAACCTAAAAGTATTTTTCTCATTGCATTCTTTCAACTATCAGTTATTTTTCTTGAGAATGTTGGGTTTTATCCTATTGAAAAACTAAGGAACAAGTTCATAACTTGTCTTCTTAGAGTTATCAGGGCTAAATCATTAAATGATTCCCCTCTCCAGCTGAAATTAGTTTTATTCTGTTATCATAGCTTTGCTATAAAAGCTGACCTAAAGCACTTCTCCATTTCTGTCTTTAGCTCTAAGAGATCAAGAAAGAATAGGATTGAAAAAAGGAGTCTGAATCCTCACCAAACATTATCTTCCCTTCCTCCCCCAGATTCTACATTTCACAGAAGCTTCCCCAGCACAGATTCTCCCTCAGAAGCAGCAACTCCTCCTGACACCCCAGGTCTTTCCATTTAGCCTGGTGGGTGTTGATCAACCTCACTGGAGAAAAATGGAAAAAATGTCTCCTTTTCAGTGCATGTCCCAGGTATACACATTTTAGTTCACCATCCACAGGTCTGGAGGATGTACACTGAAAAGAGCTTTATCAGGTGGGTTCTGCTTTATCAGGCAGAAGCTTTATCTTCAGCTTTATCAGGCAGGGTCCTGCATTAGCCTCCAAGGTCAGGGCTCTTGCCTGTGTGGACATATCCTTCCTCCAGTTCTGTCATTCTCCCCCTGCCTACGTGCCTAAATTTGAAAAAACTGGCATCACACATTTTTTCCCCCTTTTTCTTAGCAAAGTGGCTACTTTCAGTTTCTGGTCCAGGTGCCTCCAGCCCTTGCTTTGCTTGGCCATGTTGGGGGGGATTCCCTGCTTGGCAGGAGTGAGTTTCTAGTCTCTGGGGTACAGGGAAGAGCTTCTTAATTCCCGGAGCCGATGGGCAAGCTTGCTCAGTGACTCAGTACAGATAATCCTCTGGAGAAAGGCTCCTGGACATATCCTTCCTGCAGCCTTTGAAACTTGTGACTCTGGGCAGGACTTACCGCACAGGATACACCTTGGTCTATCACCAGTTTCCAGTGCTTGGTGGTCCCCAGTGTCCAGCTGTAGGAAGCAGGCTTTGGAAGAGACTCTTGTTTTCATCCTTTTGAAGTGTCTTTCCAGCCTCTAGGAGCTGGCACAGTTGTACCTGGAGTCCCAGCATGAGCTCTGGCTCTGGGAAGGAATGAGAGAATTACGTTTGTTTTGTGATCATGTCTCGAGTCAACCAGGGCTTAAAAATGGATCCAAGACCTCCTGCAGAGCAGAGCCTGCACCTTCCAAAGCAGTGTAAAGACAATATGGCTGCTCCCAGCTGTATATTTCCAGGAGAGATGGGAACGCTCAGTTATCTGCTGGGACTCCGTTTCCAGGCGTGTGGCTTGTTCTGCCAAGATCCTTCTTTCCCACAGTGGCACAGGTGCTGGCAAACACTGTACCCCAAGTTCTCCTCTTCCTCCTTTTGCAGAATCAAGATAATGATGTTTATTTTTCATGTAAACAAGCAAATTTTCCAGAGCCTGCTCAAATGAGAAGGGAACTTTGGCCAGCTGTGGGGCTTTCCAGCATCTCTCAGTTAATGACAGTGCATCAGCCTTTCCCTTCCCAAAAAAAAGTAAAAGAATAGACATCAAGGCATCTCCAGGGAGTCGTGAATTGTCTAGCTGTAATAGGGATCACTTGAAAACATGAGAAAGGGGAAGCAGAGGAGCCTGGGCCAGCTCTTCTGCCAGAAAAACAAGCACAGCTCTGCAAAAGTGGGGCCACACTAGCATTTTATGTACTTCTCCAGGTTCTTTCCATCAAGAGCAGCCTCTGGATATCCCTGTGCTGGGTATTCCTGTGCTTGCAGTTCTCCCTTGCACAGACGGTTGGGTGAAGCCCCAGGCCAGGGGGAGGCATGCAGCAAGATCATTCCCTGCAGGTTTCCAAAATGCTTCTGTGTTGCCTGGGGTCCAGCCCAAGTGATTTTGCCCTAGGTGTAGTTAAGGCTGTGCACTCCCCTGGGCAGGGGTGTGGGTGCCCTGGCTGCAGAGTGCCAGCAGAAAAGGAGCAGCACAGCTCTGGGAGGCATCCTTGTCCCCAGCCACCATGCTGTGCTCTCCTGGCATGTGTGCTCTCCTTCATGTCCAGTGCTGCCTTACGCCTGCGCAAACAGTGTGGTGCCCCAGGGAAAGGGAGCTCTTCTGATTTACACCAGTTGTGGGCATACTCACTTGGTGCTGAGCTGCTCCAGCCCCCTGACTGGGGGCCATACAGCATCAGTGACCTCATGCCAGCTCCTCTGGGACAAGTCACATCTTTGATATGTAGGAACTCTGTCTCTGCACAGAAGCTGAGACAAAGCACAACAGCTACAGTGCTCTGAGTATTTATTTAAATATTTTCTTCTGCTGCCCAGTTTTTGGCATACACCACTGGGGCTCCTTCTTGAGTGGGAGATTTGCCTCCTACTGCAGCTGAGGTCAAGGAGATCTGGGCATGACAAGAGCAGGCCTTAGGATTCTGCAGTTCTCCCCCAAGTTTTTTAAAAGGCAGCCAGGGATGACACAATGCCCAGCATAATATCCCGCTCGAGCCCTGCTCCAATGTGACAGAGGATATCTGGAGGGTGCCAACGTGAACAAGGGCTTGTGGTGACCCCTTGGGCCAACACTGGTTGAAGGGGGACTGTGGTGACCCAAGGACCTGCGTGGGACCCTGTTGCTTCGCGCACTCACTCACAGCCTGGAAGAAAAGAGGGAACAGGGAAAGAATAAGCATCAGGGCAGAGGCTGTGCATGACAGGCAAAGAGCTGGAGGGCCTTCTGGTCTGAGTGTCTGTGTGAGGAAGGGGGAGCTGGGCAGAGAAGGGTGAGGCATTTCCCAAGGTGAATGGCCCCACATCCAGAAGGCTAAAGCTGCCTCATCTGCAAGGGAAGGCTCAGCTGCACCCAACTGTCCTTTCACCCAACACTCCTCAATTACTGAAGCTGAATTTTGTTGGAAAACTTGTGTTCCTCTCCACAGGAACAGCTGCAATTGTGATACAATGTTTGACAGTATTTGACATCCTACAGCTTTTGAGCCACAAAGGGCTGGTGGGAGCAGTGGTCACTGCACTCCTGCTTAATGCTCCCCTGGCAGTTAATTCAATCCACACTTTCTCCAGAACTATTTTTTTTTTTTTTTTTTTTTTTTTTTTTTTTTTCTGTCAGGCTGTAAAGTGACTTTGTACCAAAAACATGGTACGGCCTTTTTTTGTCAACACAAATCCATTCCCTGTGGCTTTTGGAGTCCTTCAGTCTCTGCTTCCGTGGAGGAGGATTTCACTTCCCTCTTCAGCTTTGTGGCTTTCCCACAGGCCAGTCTCAATTTACAGTGAAGTTGTTGAGGTCTGCTTGTCCCTTCTTTCTAGGGATTACCTCTGTCTGTAACCCTAGAGGTGCCACGTGACATGGAAATCCCCTTGCCCTAAAAAAAACACATAGAGCTTTCACTTGAATTTGGTAGAAATTCTTTGGAAAAGAGCTAAATGGGGAGGGGGTGGAGAGGATAAATTGCAGCACCTCCCTGCCTGAGCTAACATCGCAGCTCTTCAGAAGAGGCAGAGCAGCACTGTACTGAGGAAGAGCCCTCGCACAGCCACCATGCTCAGCACAAGACCCGTCCTGCTGCTCATGCTGCTCCTCACCTTCTCCCAGCACTGCGCCACAGGTGAGGCACCTTGCGGGCTGCCAGCACCCTGCTCTCGCCAGCCACCGCTGGTGTCAGGGCTGGGGACCTGGCTGGGGATGTTGCCCTGGGGAGGTTGGGGAAGAAAGCCCAGCGGGGACGGTGCTGTTGGCAGGAGGAGCAACACCACGGGCTCCTGTCTGGGACAGGGCTGCACGTCGCAGGGGTGCAGGGAAGGATGGGGAAGGCACCCTGAGCTGGGTGGCCTTGGCATGGGGCTGGTGGTGCCTCCTCCTGCCGCAGGAAGGACGTCACCTGGGGCTCCTTGCAGCAGCAGCTGCAGAAATTGGGGGATTTTGTGTGTGTCAGCTTTCTTACAGGGAAATTACTTAAAGACTGCTTTCCAAACCAGCATTCACAATCTCACTTTCTCTCCCTTCTCCAGTTGTGTACACACCTTCAGAATGCTGCTTTGATTACTTAAAGGTACCTCTCCGGTCTGATGTGCTGAAGTCTTTCTACAAAACTCCCAAAGAGTGTTTTTACCCAGGAATTGTGTAAGTCCTTGTAATTTCCCAATCATTATACTGTCTCCTGGGTTGCTGCAGGTGCTTTACTTCATCCCATCTGGTGACAGGACCCAGCCCCCTGCAGGGGACCAGGACGGGTCTACACGGCCTCTGTCCACAGGAGGGGCTGCAGCAGGGTGACTGACTGGCAGCACCAAGTGGGGAGGACACAACTCTCTGGCCACTTCTACAGGGCATGGTTAAGGATGCAAGTCCACTGGGGCTCCTGAATGCTCTTCAGAGCATCTAGGGCCACAGGGAAGGGAAAAGGATTGCAGGGAAGGGAAGAGGGAGGACATGGGTCTGGGATTGTAGCTGTTGTTTCCCACCAACCTTTGCCTTTCATCTCGTCAGGTTTGAGACCAGGAACGGGACCAAGATCTGTGCAAACCCAAAGACACGCTGGGTGGAGAAAGCAATTGAGAAACTTCTCAAAAGGCAGAAGTCTCATGCCTCCTGATGCAGAACAGACACCCCAGTTCAGGCTACTGAACTTTCTGATGGAAATATTTCTACACAGCATCCTGCAGAGGTCCCTGATGCTGATGGATGGCACGGCCTCCCCAGAGCCCTGTGCTGCACTGACCAACCAGGCACCAGATCCTGGGATGCTGCAGCCCTGCCAGCTTCCACCCATGGAGCAAATAAATAAACCTCAAATAAAGGTTTACTTCACACACTATAAAGGAATGGCGTCCTTCTCTCTCCCAGTCCCAGCAGAGTGCTGCTGCTGGCTGGTCAGGGCATGGAGCCACTCATGCTGGGGGCCAAGGGGCTGAGGTGGGATGAGGGCTCTTCCACTGCCTCCTGAAGCCTTGTGAGTCTCACTGGGGCTAGACAGGGAGGGGGTGTACTGGGTTTATGTGGCAAGGTTTGGGGGAGACGGGGGGAGAGTTGAAGATGTGGCCTTTCAGAGAGAACAGCCCAGCAGCTGCCCCGTGTTAGAGAACAGCCAGCTCCAAAGGGAACTGCCGCTGGCCAGAGCTGAGCCCACCAGCACTGCACACCACAATCCCCTGCTGCACTGCAGGACCCTGCAAAAGGACCCAGCTGCTTCGGGGATTGCAGGAGAGCTGGGAGACAGGAAGGTTTGCAGCCACTCTGGAAACAGAGGCTACCAGAGGAGTCTTTGGCTGCAGACATGTACAAGTACTGCTTCAGAAGCCCCTGGATCCTGTAGTCTGCACCCCTGCTCTGGTAGTTGAACCCCGGTAGGCAGCTAAGACCCACACAGCTTGCTCGCACCCCTGGCGGGATGGCGGTAAGAGTGCAAAACGTTGTGGGGTGAAATGAAGATGGCTTAATAGGTAAAGTAAAAGCTGCATGTGCAAGCCAAGCAAATTAAGGCATTTATTTACAGCTTCGCAACGGCATGCAGATGGCAAACCAGGCAAGCAGAACTTCATCATGTGTAATGGGCACATGGGAAGACTTTGGCCAGGCTCCGAACATTGCCCCACTTCCTTCTCTTTTTCCTGATGAGTTTTCATAAGTAAGGGGGAAAAAATACAAAGCAAAAACAAAACACAGAATCATAATACCAAGTGATACAAAACCAACCACTCAGCATCAGCTGGCTGATTGGCAGTCCCCAAGCAATAGCCACCCAGGAAAAGTTCTCCATGTTTTTATTATACAAACCACTGACCCACTGTTGACCCATGTGCACAGCTGTGTACTTTGCAATGCAGCTTTGAGGCTTCATTACCCCTAAGGAGGAGAATGGGGGGGGGGGGGCAGCGGTACCCTAACCCCACAGACAGACCAGGCTTCAACCCCGTGGCAGGGCAAGAAGACACAATGTTGAGAAGCTGACAGCCTTGGTGCTGGAACTCCCACCTCCTTGGGAACAGGAATTTGGCAGCAGCACCTTTGGCAGTGGCTTGCATGAAACTGATTCCTGCAGGTGCTGGGGTCCCCTAGAGCCCCTCTTCTGCCCAGACCTGGGCCATATCCTAGCCAGGGGCAGCCAGGCCCCCTCTTCAAGAGGCCAGTTGGCCACATGGCCCGTCCCAGCAGACTCTTGCTCACAGCGCTCCACATCCCCCATCTCTTGCAGATGCTGAGGTAAGTGCCTGCAGGAGCAGCTTGCTCTGGATGGGCAGCACACCCCTAGGCCCTGTTCCTGCATGAGGATGTGCGGGACGCCCTGGAGATGCACATCCACGAGAAGAAGCTACACCAACAATAGGGCTTGCCTGTAGGGTCCCTGGCAGAACCCAGGCACTGCCATCGGTCCCCTAAGAGCAGCGCACAGTGCTCCACATTCAGCACAAGCCCTCGAGACCCAGGGTTGGGCACCAGGAAAATGGGTATCTGATGAAAAAACAAAACAAAACAAACAAACAAAAAAAAACAACCTGCTGCCTGTGCTGTGAAGGACAGCAGCTGCGAGGTAATGCAAAGGCTTCCCCATCACTGACTCTTTCCCATTAAATCCATTAAATCTTTTCCTATTAAAACTCCACCTCTTCTGGGCAGCTGCACTGATATGAGCAGAGACATCTGGGACAGCTCCAAGGCTCACCACAATGTGTTACTAATTACACACCTACTGTACAACTACTTGAACTGTACTTTTTCTGTATTAGGCTGTCATACCGTACCACATCCTGCCCCACAGCATGATATTCCCTGCTGCGTTGCTGCAGCACATCAGACGGCACCGTCCTTTGCAGCAGCCTCTGTCTCTGGCTGCCATCCGGCATCTCCAGAGTTTTACGCAGCAGCTTTAGGGCCCTGTTCCACATTGCTGAGGCTCCGAGCAGC
>CM021775.1:11447985-11494255 GCA_011076525.1 Nettapus auritus
TAGGTTGGAAGAGACCTCCAAGATCACCGAGTCCAACCTCTGACCTAATGCTAACAAGTCCTCCACTAAACCATATCCCTAAGCTCTACATCTAAACGTCTTTTAAAGACCTCCAGGGATGGTGACTCAACTACTTCCCTGGGCAGCCTATTTGGCTGGGCAACCACAGCCAAAACAGCAAAGGCAGAACCATAGCAACAAGCCATAAACTCACCAGAACCTCTCAGCTGTGGCCAGGAAAGCAGCACTATCTGAGTCAGGAGTAGGTATTGCCAGGTAGAGAGGTGCTTCAGTTTGAGGAAGTGTTTTAAACCACTGCCTAGAAGCTCCAGGAACCTTCGGGCCAGTGAAACGCCTGACTTCCTCAGTCTTACTGCCTGCCCTCTCCTGACAGCTACGAATCACTCTCCACAGCCAGCCTGGCCTGGCCTACCCAAGCCTCCTGCCCCGTGGCTCCCTGCAGAACACCCAGCCACTGGCCCTGGTGGGTGACCTTGGCCACCCTGCACTGCTGCCACTGCACATCGGGCAAAGGTCACCAGGTAGGAGGGAGGCTCCAGGGCAGCCCTTCTCAGGAAGCCTGGCAGGGCAGGGAGGGTGGCGGTTAGAGGGGATCCCAGTGCACCAAGGGACAGGACACGAGGCCTCTCGGTGGGCTCAGCTGGGGCCAGGATCACTGGGGTGCTACTTCTGCCAGCAGCTCTGTGCCAGGAGCCATGGCAGGGGAAGGCGCATGAAGGACCATGACACAGGTAGAGCTCTGTTCGGCCCTGAAACTGATTCCTGCAGGCGTTGGGGTCCCCTAAGGCCCCGCTGCTGCCCCTGGCTGGGCAATGACAAAAAAATTCCTCACATGAGATTTTCTTTCCAAACAAGGCAGGAGCAAAGAGTAAGAAGCACCACCCACTGCACTCCCCTGTGTCTAAGCCTGCTGCAAAGGAAGGATTTCTCGGCAGGTGTAGGGGCTGGGGCCAGGCAGGGAGATGGCAGTGAGGCTGGGCCTTGCAGTGCCATTCTGGTCCTCCCTTCCCAGACCAGGCCGAGATTGTGCATGGAGGTCGAGGACAGGCTATAATTTTTATTAATTGTACGCCTAGTGTACAACTTAGCCCTAGCTGGAACTACTTGAACTGTACTTTTGCTGTGTTAGGGTATCATACCGTACCACATCCTGCCCCACAGCATGATATTCCCTGCTGCGTTGCTGCAGCACATCAGACGGCACCGTCCTTTGCAGCAGCCTCTGTCTCTGGCTGCCATCCGGCATCTCCAGAGTTTTATGCAGCAGCTTTAGGGCCCTGTTCCACATTGCTGAGGCTCCGAGCAGCAGCAGCCAAGCCCATTTGAAGCTGCCCTGATCAAAACAGCTGGCGTTCATGGCACGGGTACCCCACAACTGGAGAGGGGATGGTGCGGTCCGTCACAGCCAGCACACTCTCCTGCCTCTGCTCCCGCTGTGTGCGGGGCCTCCCACCGCACAGCTGTGATCGTATAGTGGTCAGTACTCTGCGTTGTGGCCGCAGCAACCTCGGTTCGAATCCGAGTCACAGCAATGGTTTTGCAGAGAGCCGGGTGCGCACAAAGGCAACTTTGAAAATGCAAGGGAGACATCTGCAGGGAAGCTCCAGCAGGAGTGTCAGCAAAGGTGCTGTGGCCCAAGGGGGAGGTAGTGGCCCTGCGGTACTCCCTGCTCCTCACAGTTTGTGGAGGTTTTACTTAGCTGAGCACCTGAGCTCCATGCCAATCACTCTCTCTCTCCCCCTCCTCAAAGGAAAGGGTGGAAAAAACACATTGAAAAGGGCTCCAGGGTAGATATGGACAGGAAAATCACTCAACTATGATCATCACGGACAAAACAGACTTAGCACAGGTAGATTAATGTAATTTATTACCTATTACTAACAAGCTAGAGTAGCAAGAAAGTAAAAAATAAAAATAAAATAAAATTAAAACACCTTTCCGTCTTCTACCATTTTCTACCTCCTCCCCCAAAGCAACACAGGGGAACAGTGAAAAAAGGGCTGCAGTCAGTCCGCAACGCGTCATCTCCTTCATGGTCACTCTCTGCCCCTGCTCCACAGGGGGTCCCTCCCACAGGATGCCGTCCTTCCCAAACCAATTCCATGTTGGCTTCCCACAGCAGCTCTTCAAGAACTGCTCCAAAGATGGCTCTGTACCACAGGGTCCATCCATCACGAGCAAAGTGCTCTAATGTGGGTCCCTCAAGGGCAGCAGCTCCTGCCAGGCAGCTGTGTGGACTCCTGCGTGGGCTCCTCTCCACAGGCTGCAGCTCTGCTCCTGCGGGGGCTCTCCATGGGCCGCAGCCTCCTTCAGGCCACATCCACCTGCTCCACCGAGGGCTCCACGGTATGCAGCATGGAAACCTGCTCCACTGTGGGACCCATGGGCTGCAGGGAGACAGCCTGCTCCACCAGGGACATCTCCACAGGCTGCAAGGGAACATCCGCCTCTGCCCTCTGAGGAGAGTCTGGGGTTGCAACAGTTTTTTTTTTTGTTTTTGTTCGTTTGTTTGGTGTTTTTTTGTTTTGTTTTGTTTTTTGTTTGTTTGTTTTTCTGTTTCTTAAATCTGCTCTCACAGAGGTGTCTCCCTTCCGTCCACTTTTTGAAGAGAAGCCCTTCAAAACCCACCTGGCCCTGTTCCTGCGTGTCATGATTTAGGTGTTCCTTCTCCGGTTAGGGGAACTGGACTAGATGATCTTTCGTGGTCCCTTCCAATCCCTAACAGTCTGTTATTCCAGCACGTGGCAACCCTCTCAGTGGAGAACCATTTCCTGATATGCAGCCTGAACCTCCCCTGTCACAGCTTGACACCATTCCCTTGTGTTCTATCAGGTCCTATCTGACAGGACCAGGCTGCCAGACCCAGTGAGCTGCTGACTGTATCTTAGAAAATGAAGTCATCAGCACATTTGTTTTCTTCTCCTTTCTCCTTCCAGAGAAGCTGTACAAACATGAGATGATCTTCAAGGAACTTTATTTACACTTTTATTCTCTGAGAAGCGCTGGTCTCCCACGCTCCCACTCACCGCCATACCACATGGGTGCCCAGCAGGTCTTCACCCTCAGCTCTCACAGACCACAGCTGTATCTCGCCCCCCCTGTGCACAGCTCTCTGCACAGAATCCAAACTTCTGTGGTGCTGCCCTCAGGGTCCTCTCTGGGTCTGGGCCAGCTCTCTGGGGGTTGTGGCAGGGTTTGTCCCATCTCCCTGCCCGCCTCACAGAAATGACCTCTCTGTGCACTGATGACCATAAGTCCTCCATCTCCACCCACCCCCAAACAGTCACCACCTGCTTCTGGGCCCCTTCTAACTGTCCTATGTGGCTGTTACTGCCTGACAAACTCCATCCCATGCCATGCAGTGCCCTCTGTAACAGCACAGCAGAAAGCACATGGCCTGGATGGTTGGGGAGACAGGTTTGGAGGAGATTCATTAATCAATGTTTTGTTTAAGAGTTACCCTCTGAATCCAGGCAAATCAGTAAGTGATCTGTTCCTGCTGATTGCTGCTTGTTCCTCCTGATTGTTGTTTGTCTCTCCTATTAGAAAATCATTTGAATGTGAAATCATTAGACCCCACAGCTTGCTTTTCTCAGCAAGTTCACAGAAAGTTGTTCTTATCTGCTTTCCTGGGTAAAGTGTAGTTCCCCCAAAGGCTCTTGACACCTCCCTTCAGGCTTGCAACTCTTCCACAGAAAGTGGAAGTGGCTGTTTTGGTCCACTACTGCTTCTACACGTCACTGGACATGCCCCTGTAATAAACCACATCTTAAGGAAATCCCCTCAATCCTGAGAAGTGGCTTCTTAGAACATCCAAAATGTTTGGAAAAGCGGTTCAAGTAGGTGGCATGCACAGGATAAATTGCAGTGCAGGAAGACCCCAGGCCACAGACGCCGTGCAGGGCAGCACAAAGCAGCACGGAGGAAGAGCCTTCGCACAGCCACCATGCTCAGCACAAGACCCGTCCTGCTGCTCGTGTTGCTCCTCACCTTCTCCCAGCACTGCGCCACAGGTGAGGCACCTCGCAGGCTGCCAGCACCCTGCTCTCGCCAGCCACCGCTGGTGTCAGGGCTGGGGACCTGGCTGGGGATGTTGCCCTGGGGAGGTTGGGGAAGAAAGCCCAGCGGGGACGGTGCTGTTGGCAGGAGGAGCAACCCCAAGGGCTCCTGTCTGGGACAGGGCTGCATGTCGCAGGGGTGCAGGGAAGGATGGGGAAGGCACCTTGAGCTGGGTGGTCTTGGTAAAGCTGGCCCCAGGGCTGGCATGTGCTGGGTGGTACAGTGCTGCCTCGGCAGCATGGGGTGAGCCGCATTCTTGCTGGATGGGGTTCCTCTGCAGAGGAGACCTCTCAGGCTGACTTAGGGAAATGCTGCAGTAACTGGGAGAAGATAATCATCTTGGAAGCGCTTTCCCAGGGCTCAGCCTGATAATCAAGTGGGTTGAGGGGTCCTGCTCTAGGGAGTACATGCGGCTCTTTGCAGACTCCCAAAATACCTTGCAACTTGTACCCCCACCTTGGAGACACAAAACCTCACACCCCAGACCTAGCAGCCCAATGCCTTTGTGCAATTTGGCAACCGCAGCACACATTATGATGTGGACTGTAGGGTGCTGGGTCCAGTGTCACTCCCCCCCACCTTTGTCAGCATTTCTGAGTTCTGTGCATATCGCCATGAAGGGAAGCAAATCCCTGCCGTGGGTGCCCTGAGCTTTCTCTGGCCTGAAAGCTTCAACCCCCACGTGGATTTCAATTTTCCCAGTGCAGTGCAAGGGAGCAGGAAGCTGCTAAGAAACTCCACCACCTCTGTCTTACATATCATATGGTGTAGTTGTCTGACAAAGGAATTTGCCCAGTGCTGCTAACAGCTTTCACAAAATCATCTCCTTTCCATTCACAGCACTCCCCACACCTACTGAATGCTGCTTCCAATATGCACAGAAAACTGTTCGGCTTGCAAATATGCAGAGTTTCTATGAGACCTCCAAAGACTGCGCCTTACCTGCAGTAGTGTAAGTATCCAGCACTCTCACTGCTCTGGGTTTGTCTCCTACCTTGTCACAGAATTGTGCCTGGGAACTAGAACAGCTCTCCCCTATCCTGTCCTGCCCCAGAGACAGCTGAAAGATGGGTCCAGCTGGGATCACATTCCTGGGAGTACATCGAGGTTGGGGGAATGGAGGGGAAGTTGTACATAAACAGGGCTCACAGTTTGTTTTATCACCATCTTTTCTCACTTCTTGCTGCAGGATTGTGACTACTTCTGGTTTCAAGGTCTGTACTAACCCTCAGAAGCCCTGGGTGAAGAAAGCGATAAATAAGCTTCAAGGCAAAAAATGAAATCCACGTTGTGCCATCCACAGTCAGACTCGCACCTCCAGCCCTCCTATCTCCAAATGGAGCAGAGAGCGTTCGGTGCAGTTCTCCAGAAGGCTGCACGGCAGCGGGCGCAGGCACCGCACATGGAGCCAGGCTGTGCCCCGGGGGAGGCCGGGCTTTGCAGCGGCATGGACCAGCTGGACACTGCACACCTCACAGTGTTACTGCCCTGCCAGGACGTGCCCAGTGGAGGAAGTAGTTGTAATAAAGACTCATTTCCACAAGCTGCTGTTTGAGTTTTTCAGTTTCTCAGCCCTATGAATGTGTGGGATCTCTAGACCCCTTTCAGTAACTGTGCTGGCCTTTGCTTACCTGGCCACATAGCGACTTATGTTCCTTATATCCTAATGCCCTGGCACTCCTCCCTCTGCATGGTTATCACACAAGGAAACGGATATTCAACCACCCCCCTAAAACGGCTCATGCACGTGGTCCAAAAGGAAAATATATAAATATTAAAGTGAGTCACCCCGACAAAGTCACAGCGGAGCCACCTTGAGCGCGGCTTCCCCTCAGCTCCCCACGGGGAAGCAGCAGGCGGCTCCTCCCTGCAGAAACCCTGCGGCACCGACACCCACAGCCCAGCCTGCAGCTGCCAGGTCACCGGCACAGTCACAGGACGGCGTGAGTCGGAAGGGACCTCAAAGATCTTATGGTTCCAACCCCCCTTGTCACGGGCAGGGATGCCACCCACTAGAAAAATGACATCTTTACAGTCTGGAAGCCCACTGAGGAAAACTCCCCACCCAAATTGCCAGACCTCTTAAATTCTCTGTGGTAGGTCTTGTCAGCAAGCCAACCATCCAGATGCCACAGGAGACCCCTGCGGTATTACGAGCTCTTCCAGGCCCTAGGGCTCCCAGCTTGGGGACTACTTACGTGAGGCATTCCTGCAGGTTCCTGCAGTCTGGGTGGGGGCACGGCTGTTTAAAAATTAAAAGTGTTGCTCTAAATGCAATCAAAAGAGAGTGCCATTTTGGGGCACTGGAGGACATCGAGGCTGCAGCATGAAGTCAGATGGCGATGACTGTAAGGAGATTGTGACAGGGCAGTGGTCCCTTCTCAGGAAAAAGAGGGCAACAGAACCCAGGCCCTGTCTGAAGATGGTCTGTAACAAAAGGGCACAAACACGTTTCACGGTCAAATCCCTAGGGATTTGATCACAAGCATGTGCTGGGAAAATAAATAAATAAATAATAAAATAAATAAAATACAATACATAAAAAAAATAAAATAAAATACATAAATAGAATAAATAAAATAAAATAAAATGCCACTATTCTGGCAGGGTCTAGCAACTGTGGGAGAAGTTACACCATAAAAAGTTTTGGAGAATGACCATCATGTGCCTTCTGCTATACTGAGAAAATGGAGGCACGTTACTTATGTCAGCAGCTGCTGTACCTGAACTGCCCTGTACATATCCTGGTATCAAACCTGGGTAGGACTTACCTGAAAGTCCTGCTGGCAACTGCTTATTGCCCTCTAATGCATGTGAGGGGCAGCCATGCCTGAGCTAAGAGCCTTCTATGACTGCCAGGGACCTGCGTAACGACAAGCACACCTTTCTGCTGCTGTCTGCTCACCTCTGGGCAGGTGAGAAAAGGAAAGGAAGGAAGCGGGACCCCACTGCCTTACGTGCAGAGCTCAGCCATGTGGTGCCAGGGCTGGTATCCCCTACAGCCCCCCTCAGGAAGGGCCGGACCCCAGCCCACCTCTCGGCACTCACAGCCTGCTGCACCTGAGCTGGCTCCGCCGCTTGTCTTCACCAGCACAACTCCGGGTGTCCAAAGCAAGCAGAGACTCACAAAGCACACGGCTCCACGCTAGCTCTTGCACATGGATGTGTATTTTAATAAAAATAATTCTGTCAATATACAGCAGAACGTTGATTTCTTTACCATATTTCCAGTATATTTTCATAGGCTTTTCTCAGTTAAAATCCCCCCCCCTTTGAAGTTTTCATGCGAAGCATCAGATAACTTAATTCACAAATACTAAGCTTAGACTGAACCAATGTGCACAATCTGTGTAATGTCCATTTAGCTGATGGTGTACCAAAGAGGAGAAAAACCCCTCAAAAGGCGATGAAAAGTCTGGAGCGGCAGAGGGAGATCTGCTCTGTCGCAGCCCAATTGTGGCTTTTCGTCCAGGGCTGATGGGAATCCTGCAAAGACCTCATTCCCCACGCTCCAGCTGAGCATTTCATACCTGAGTTTTGAGCAACCAGCAGAAGAGAGTTAACTGTGTCATGGGCAGGTCCTTGGGCTTGCACCGCTGAATGGATTGGATCGTGTGCAGGAGCTTCAGGTGCTGGCAGCCTCCTCCTGCCCCCCTGGCTGGAGAGCCACAAAGAGTGTGCACAGGTGGGACCGAGAGAGAAAATCTCAATTGAAAGCCTGTGCAGAGTACTTAGTCTGAAAAAGTCACCACACTTCTATGTTTAAAATTTTCTTTAAAATCCTGATTATCCCCAGAGCTGCTGTTGCTTCTCCTTCTCAATGCCTGAATCTCTGAGAAGCCCAGCATGCAGAAGCCCCTGTGCTTCTTCGTGGAGGAAGGAAGCAGCTAAACCCCTCCTGAGCACAGGGGTCTGGATATCAGAGCATGTTCCTGGACACACATGGAGCGACTAGAGAGAAGGTGTCTGCCTAGTCAGGGTAAGTTCAGCAAGGAGCATGACCTCCAGGAATGTTTCTGCAGGACTGTGAGTGTAAACCCCACACAGGACCCTTCTTCTTGTGAGTAGGAAAGTTATGCCTCCCTCCTGGAAATAAAATGGTTGTCAGGACGCTAAGGGGCATGTGTGCTTCAAGCCTGGATGAGCTCTTGGTTTGTTGGGCATTGCTACAGCTCAAGGCTGCAGGCTCCGAGTACCGCGTGTGGGATGCAGGGAGAGCGACAGGCACGCAATGTTCACTCACCCATCACCTCTTTTTGCAGGGAAGCATAGTGGAAAGCAGTCGGTGCTTCCTCTGGAGGAGGCCTCCAGGCTCTCAGCTGCTCCCCTTTCCCTGAATCTGATGTAACTCCCCACTTCCCCCCACACACCCTCTACCAACACTTCCTCCAGCTCTGCGACCTACGCAGCTGATGGGGCATTGCTCACGGCTAGTTTTGGCTCTCAGAGCTGCAGGACTGCAGACTGCCACTCATTCTTCTGGAGCAGCAGAAGGGTCTCAGCAGCACATAGCACGTGTCCACCCCCTGCCCTCACACCCTTCTGCAGAAGCATCTCGGGATAGAGATGTGCAGCTGGAGTCTCAACACCAGCTTTCTCTAGACCTGCTCCCATCAGGATCCACCACTCTGCTCTTAACTTGGGCACGGTTTTAAGGAAATTGCTCCTCCTGCAAATGGGACACCAAGGCAGACCACAACCACCTTTTCAGGAACACATTCCTTCTCCCATGCAGGGAACCATCAATGCCGGGCAGTCTCTCCCAGGTGAGACTGTCCCAGTCCTGTGTATACACAACTACACTGGATAACAAAGGTGCTACAGGTCCACTCTGCCTCTCAGAAGGGAACTGCTGGTCTGAAACTGGCCTTGGCTGGACCCAAGAAGCCTCTCAGAACAGCTGTGACCAGCTCCATGAGGCTTCACGGTGTGAAGGACTGAATCGTGAGGGACCTCTGTGCCTGCTGCCCCATGGAGACCGCACACTGCTGCTTCAAGGAACCTCCCAATACCGTCTTGTGCACTGCATGGCGTTTACACGTGGTTATACAGCCTGGTCACCACAGCTAGCCTTCCAAATCAACCCCATGGTGGTGGAGGGAACTCTGAAACTTGTATTTAAGCAATGTGTTACTGGGTATTGAGACAGGTAACAAAGCACAGCAGCACCACAGCAATCCAACAAGGTTTGCTCTGTTGGACAAGGAGATAATTCATTGTGCCTGATGCCTAACGAGGAAAATGATCCGTTCAATCCCCAGAGTTAGTTAACCCAACTCTGGTTGTTCCAGTTGTTCAAAGGAGTCTTCAAGAACAAAGCTATTTCAAGAATGATAAAGATGTCTTAATAAGACTGTGACAAATCAGGGCACAGCTTGAGGTCAGGCAGAGATGTCACTGTTAAAAATAAACAAAAAATCCCAGAATTAATAACCAGGCCGATGGGAAAAACCCTAATTGTACACAACAACAAGGCAATGCTCCCAGGCCCATTTTCCATGCCAGAGACAGCATCTCCTGGTGTCCAAATCAGATCAGCAGCAGCAGCACAGTGAGCACAACCAGGAGGTTGGAAATAGCACCACGTATCCCACAGCAATGAGCTGGAACGCTGGCACACACAGAGGGGCTGGAGGGGAGGGAGAGCAGCCACGGGACAGCCACCCCCCTCTAGCTGGATACTGCTTACCCAGTGGCTTGTTCTGGAAGTCCTTCTCCATTCTGCTGGCCACATGGAGTGGCTCAGTTTCTAACCAGACTCCAGAAGAACATAAGTGCTAGAGCCAGTCCAACTCCAGGCTGAAGGGAGCACCAAACACTGCAGGTATCACGTTGATGTTAACACAGGTGGGAGAATACTGTGATTGTGAGAGGCAAAGGGGCAAGAAAGGAGATCTGGTAGCAGTAACAAGTTTTCCCAAAACAAGCTGGCTCTAAGAGCACATCTCAGGATACGCAGGAAACAGAGCACTGCCCTCCCTGCCCGTAGGAGAGCTCACTGAACCCCGTAAGCATTGAGTTCCCAGGACATTGTTCTCAAAGGGCCACTTCACAGGCAAGACTTTGGTCTCAAAAACAAAGCTCGTGATGTGCAGGGCTGCAGTTCAGCACCCTTGGAAAGCAGATTTTCACTTGGTCACTGTGAAGTTATTCTTCTGAAAGTTATTCTTCTGCCATGTCTATTCTGGGGAAGGCAGGCAGAGGGGCTGCTGTCCAGGGTACACAGGAGGACCGTGTCTGCCAGCCCACACGTTAAAGCTCTGTGGTGGTGACTCTGCACTTGAGACGTGAGGTTCTCTGAGTGTGCAGAGATGGCAGAGCTGGAAAAGTTGTTCCAGCTGCAGCATTTCACGTGCCCTGGGAAGGAAACCGCAGCTAGAAAGCATCTTCTGTGGCTGCATGGATAAAAATGTTTCCTGAACTGTGAGTGGTCTGTGGCTGTAGTCTGGAAACCCCTCTTCTAGGATCTGAAGTCAGCTCAGTAGAGCAAGCTACATGACAACCTCATGTGATGAAGGTCCTGCATCCAAGGCCATCAGCATCATAATACAGGGCACAGCTGAGACCTTGTCAGCCTCATTAAGAAATGGGAAACCAGCAATTTCTCCTAGCGGCTACACAATCATTTGCATGGCCTTACTGAAGGCCTCTTAGGAGAAGTGACACTGTGAGGGGAAAAATAAATATAAAAATAAAATAAAGCTGGGGTTCTCTTAAGGCCTCCCTCACTTATTCATCTGTTTCTGAGCACAACATGGAGGCACTTGAAATAAATCCCAATCTCCTTTTATAAAATTAACTTTTAAACTGTGTGAAGCCTCTGGTTATACCGTATCCGTGCTCAAAATTAAAGACCTTAATTCACTTTAGTTCTGTTCCTTTTTTAAAATGACTGCAACAATTCAAATCAATCTCACTGATATCATAGCAAGGTTCCAAAATACAAATCATCAAGGAATAGCCAGGAAAACTCAAAGACCAGGAGGCTTTTTAAAATAACGTGGGAAAACCAAATCAGAAATCTCACCTATGAAACAATGGTAGGTTTGAGCCTACACCTACATGCTCCCCAACACTGCACACACATTCATCTTGCCCATGGTGATTCATAATCACAGTAGTCAGAACCTAAGCACAACTAGCAGAATCCACTAGCAAAGCCGCAAGAAACCTGAAATAATTAAAATAAAAAATAACAGAACACGTCATAGCAGAAAAGCCTCTGAACTTCCCAAAATGCAAGAGCTCACAAGAAGCTGGCCGCAGCAACGTGTGTTGGTTACAGTTGTGAGGCCAGTTAGAAACTGGATCAAGTAAAAAGGGGAAAAACAACTCAACCTCTCACTACTGC
Organism: Nettapus auritus; assembly: GCA_011076525.1. Lineage (NCBI taxonomy): Eukaryota > Metazoa > Chordata > Aves > Anseriformes > Anatidae > Nettapus > Nettapus auritus. The sequence goes on from CM021775.1 coordinate 11,459,417, forward strand.
TTTGAGTACAGGAAGTGAAAAGCATCACTGCTCTCTAGACTACAGGGATCTACTGCCACTATATGATGTGCAGCATCAGTGGCAGAAAGAGTGACTCAGCCCTGCTACATGCAATTAATATAATTAAGAATGTGGCCTCTCAGCACTAAGCTTGACAAAACAGCAGGATGGTTTCTACTCCTAGAACAGTCTCCATGAAAAAACAAAGACCACTTCATCACATTTCTCTTGGCACCAGAATAACCAGGTATTTAGGAGCATCTCTTGGTTCTTTGTAGTGAAAGGGGAAAGAAAATGACAAAATGTGCTAGGATAGTCAACACAGCTTTGCTGAGAGACTAAGGGGGACATTAATGCGATACTTAACAAAGAGACTTTGTTTAAAGGAACCACAAACTACAACAAAAAGAAGGAACGGAAAACTCAGAAAGAGATAAAGATGACCTCATTAACACAAATTAAAGGAAGTCTGATTACAGCCAGACAGCAACAAGTTAAATAATATCCAACAGCACAGGAAGTAGCCAAATGTGAAAGGCAAAGCCACTTAAGTGTAGAATGTGCAACCTCAGTGCCCACAATCAGCCTGGCCGTGTGCCCTAAGCCTGGGTCTGAGAAATGGAGAGCCTGCAGAAGAATCACCGGGACGAGTTCACACACTGCCTCAGTTCCAGCAACAGCACCAGGGCACGACGAGCTGGGTTAGGCACCACTCGCAGGTCGAGCATCCGACACTCCAGGAAGGAAGCCTGCCCACTGGGTTAAAGTGTCTGAGCAATTGTAGCAATGTAAGGACTGTAGGTTGGCATGATATCCATCATGAGCTGACTAGGAAAGGTGAAAATAAATTGGTAAGTTTTCAGGCACATGAGTTCTTCTTCTGGGGCACAGAAACCCCAGATTTCTGTGTTAAATACTTTTGCTTACTACAGTCACCTACTTCTACGTATTTAGAAGTATGGCTTCAGTTCTCAGAGTTCCCTCAAGCTTTTTTTTCAATGAGTTGATCTAACAAAAACATATCCTCCATCTACAAATGTCACGTTAGCTGTTTCCGTAGACCATCATGGCACTAGCACTGCCTCTACACACTGTATGCCTTCACCAAAAGGTAGTGATAGGCATTTCCAGCCACCTCCAACACCACCTGCACTTACACAGCTACAGCCATTTGCCTTCAGCACTGCCACAATCTTACTCTGCATGCTTGTCCCCCTGCTCTGCCTTGATTCCAAACTTTGTGTTCCAGCTGTAAATCAAGTCTGCAAATGCAGCAAAGTATTAAAGCTCCAGGCTACTGCACTAAGTTCACACACAATCCTTCTTTCTCAAATGCTCTCTTGCTGCTTGAAGCCCTGGTGCAGGCTAACTTCCATTTTAAGGGCAAACCTCAACACAATCTACTCATTTTACTTTGAGCCTTCCAGAAAAAAAATATATATATGTATATATATATATATCAAGAACAGCAGTAAAATACATGTTGGGTACAAGCTCCCCTGGGCCCTTGTCACAGCTACAGACCATGAATTCCTCCTGTGCAGCCAGAGTGAAACAGAAGCCTCCTGATGGTATACACTACAGGAGGATGCAAAGCATGCATCCTGCTACACAGCCTCACCAGCTCAAACTACACGCTCAGAAACACTTACAGGCTGAATTCCAAAAGCTTAGGACCACAGCAGTCATTACCATGTCCATCCTACCTGGAGGTTACTCACCCACAGATCCTTGCTGGTCACTTTTGGACGTGAAACTAAAATCATTTTCTTAACAATCCTCAAAAGAAAATTGCTGCTCCATTCTTAATGGCTCAGACCATACAAGCCTAGCACTGGCACTAACAGACAACCTGATCTGGGCATTCGAAGCCTGCAGGATGAGCACAGTTCAAATTAGTGTTCTCAAGACTCTTCTAAAATTTAGCGATTCTTGTTTAGATCAGTGTTACATGGGGGATCAGTAATTACTATTTTGTTGCGTCTTAGTGACAGAGCCCTCCTGTATGGAGAAAAATGGGGATTTGTGGTATAACACACAAGCCAACAGCCCAACTGAGCAGCAACCACAACTTTTTCCTGCCATGATCTACTTCTACCAGTACACTGGTAGTTGATTCCATATTAGTCAGTCTTGTCCCCCTAGCCACTGTGACAGATTTACCCACTCCTCGGGAACAAGAGATGCTTCTACACTGCAGCAACTAACACAGACAAAGTCTTTTGCTCTTCTCACTCACAAAGAAAAGCGCTTGAGAGCCCTGTGCTCTTACAGAGACATGTACCAGTAAAGACCAAGCTCCTCCAATTCCCATCATTAACACTTGACGGGACATACCTCACCAGGTCTCCTGTGGGGACGTATGATGTGTACGGCTGGGCCCAAGTTTCTGGGCAATAAATACATCAATGACTTTGTGGAGGTGGAAGAGACCTTTTTAATAAACAGGATTCAAATAAAATTAAAAAAGAAAAATCCCTCTGCACTGCCACTGTGAGAAGAGTTCAGGTAACTAGCACAGAAGATGATGCTGCATGTGCACAGATGGAGGGAGGAGGGAAGAAAAGAACAAGCTGTCACCAACTTCATGAGCTTCCTCAGTAAATCAGCAGAAACCAGCTCAGCAAAACTCTCCAGATAAAATACTGGTGGATCCATGAGAAACAATCAAATCAAAATATAGAGAAATCCCTACATTGGAAGGCGCTACATTAGCATAACCAGCAAAATACTGAGCGCCGCCGGAGCCGCAGCAGTGGCAGGGAGACAAGTAAGATCTGCCAGTCACTCCTGGGGTCAGGAATGGCCACGTAGTGAGGGACTAACTCAATCCTTTCACAGGCAGTGTGTGTGTGCTAGAGGGGGTGTTGGTGGCAGGGACGTCAGGCTATAGACGAGGTGGTGCTGTAGTGGCAGCAACGGAGGGTGAAGGGCAGCACTCAACGATGTCAACTCCATCTTGCTCTGGTGGCTAGTGCAAATAGTCGTCTACTCTGGCAAAGGAACAGGAGCCCAAGCCCACGCGAGCCATGAGCCGCAAACACTCCGAGGCCTGGCCCAGGGCAAGCATCAGTGGGGGCTGCTTTGGCAGGTTCTGAGATTCTGTGGGGGCAAAAAGAGAAATCTGTTTAGAAGAGGCATCCTAGCAGCATGCTGGCTCACCTGCACTCGGGTCCCCCTATGTCCCAGCTGAACACCAAGACGAGTAAACCTGGCAGAAGACAGTAGCTCTGGAAAGAAGTCACTGCTGAGTAATGCTGCCTCTGCACCACTGCTCCTGTGCATACCCCACAGGCCTGCCCACGCATGACATGTCCCACCTTAGGGACACAGCTCAAAAAGGTCTTTTACAAAGTGCTGCTTTTCAGAAAGTGCTGCTTTCTGAAAGGTGACCACAGCAAGAAAAAGGCAGTGTAGTTCCTGCTGCTTCAGTGCCTGCCAAAAAGCCTCAGAGCGTAAGAGATCAGAGCACAGAAAAATAAGGAAAGGCAGGAGAAGTTAGCCCAAAGGAAGAGGCAACTGCTCCCTCTCCCACTTGTGCAAGTCTACACAGTAACCTAAAGTCTGTACTCACTCAGTCACTGGTCACCACCTCTTTTCAACATGTTTGCTAGGTCTGTGTGAGGGAACCCAGAGGTGCTCTAGTCAAGGTACGTGTCTGGTGAGGCATGTGATAAAGCACTTCCAGACACCATCTTTCATTTCTCACTGGTGACACCCCTCAGCAACTTGTGTAGGCTTCTCAAGCGGTGGTCAAACAGTGGCTGGATCTCAGCCATTCTGCTGGACACCAGGCCACGCTGACTGTCGGGGAAAGGGACTCTTTTCTGAATTGTAGAGTTTCTGTTCCTTTACTCACACAAAACAGGAGTTTGCTCATCGAACTGTTCCTTCCCCCAGAAGATAATTTCTAAATCTCCTTCTGGCACACTAAATGTCACGTGCACAGACCCAGTAGGAAAGATGCCTGGGCATCCAGTGATCTGGACTCTGCACAGGAGTCAGTCTCCTCTCTGTCTCAGACAGGCTGTCCAGTGGACTTTTATTTGGTCGTCTGTGGGTGGACTGATCTAACCAAGACAGAAGAGCATCCTGTGAAGTTATCTGAGCAATGGCACAGCACGCGCAAGATTCAGTGACAGGATCAAGGGCCCTGCCTAGAGTGAAACAATCCCTTTCTTGCAGACTGGTGGCAGATTATAACCTTATTATCCATATACCCATTACTCCATCAGGGGAGCAAAGCTCATCAGAAAAAGGGAAGCTGTCCTGATAGCTGTAGAAAACCAACCTATAACGAGACTAGACCCCGCATACAGCAGGTCCTCACCAGTAGCACAGCCCTGATTCCAACGCTGGACACCAGGCTCTCGGCTCCAACAAGCACACCACATGATGGCAACGTGCAGAGGCATATGCTTGTAGGGAAGACAAACCTTGGCTGCATTTAACTGTGAGTATTCAACATGGCCTCAAAGCTAAGAGGAATTTATGGCCCTCTTTGCTTTAGAGCCAACACTATGGGAACCTGCTTCGCTTACAAGCTGCGGCAACAGAGTAACTGCATTCCCGACCAGAAAGCAGGTTCATGCCAGATCAAAATTCTGCCAAACAGAATATTCTCTGAACAGAACGTTCTCCCAAACAGCATGGAAAACAGCCTTGCTGATGTCAGCAAACTGATTCAGGTGGGTTCAGAACAAGAAGGAAGAGGGGCAGGGAAACACATCAAAGAGATATAATTGGGTTCCTCAGAAAGCTGGTGAGAAAAATCCTTAAGAGAATCCTTGGAGGCAGCATTGAGGAAGATCCAAGGGAGCCAAACAAAGATCAGATCAGAGGCATCCATTTTATGCAGGCTTCACTCCTACCTCCCTTCCTGTAACCCTTCCCTTTCAGCAACAGAAAGAGAGGCAAAGGCTAAAGATAAGAACTTCCAAACTTTTCCTAACACTCACAGGCTGCCTGCCACAGGACAGTGCCTGAGAACAGGCATGTCCAGTGGGTAGCGCTCACATAGGAACGAGGCCTTACCCAATATAGCACTATTAAGAGCAGCACAAACAGGTTCCCTCTGGATTGGGTCCAGCTGTTGACCAACAGGGCAGTTCCAAGGGTCTGAGTAAGCTAACAAGCTAAACGCGTCCTGTGTGAGAGAACAGAAAGGCACAGTAAGTTCATGCATGGCTGCAAATACACAGGAATATCACCGAGTCTGTCAGCAAGGGCACCTCCTGCCATCGCCAATGTGACAGGTGCCTACCTCCTGAAAATAAATGGCCCTTTTCTCTTGGCAACAAGGGACCACACTGGGCCATCAAGATAGCAAACTAAAGAGGGTGCTGTCTCCACCTGGCATGGGAGCCAGCACAGGAAGGAAGGCAGAGTGCCACCTAGAGAGAAGAAGAGCACACAGTTGCCCCTAGAAGGCAGGCAGGAGCTTTATTTCTTCTCTCCTGTGCTGAGAACCGGGTCTACATGCTCTATGTTCACTGAGCTTCATCCTCTGATCCCCAGGCAGGCCCCTTCTTCCTCACCAGGTGCAGATGTGGTGGCCACCCAGAGCTCTGCAAGAAAACCCACAATTCCAGTCCTGGCCCAGAAAACTGCAGTGGGGCAGCATGAAGCCCTGGCTTACCTGAAGCATTTTTTTGTGCATTGTGTTCTTCCCATATTCTCTGCAAAGCTGCTCACTCAGCATCTGCAGCTCCCGCCCAAACTGGATCATTCGCTCTGTAGCAGCATGGTTCCCTCCGCAGAGCTGCCTCTGGGAGCAGCTGTCTTCTAGAGGAAAGGCAGGGGAGAAGGATCAGTTGTCACTCGTTCCACACCATTGCTCACTGTGTGTCGTGCTACCCTTTCTTAGCCACGAACTCCTTCCCCTTCTCGAGCAGGTAGGTGCTCCCTGCTCAAAGTTTATCCAAATGGCAGCTTTTCCTGAGCCCTGCACTACAAATAGCAGGTGGTCATGTTTTTCTTGAACTCCATTTGTTTAATGGTTGAGGACTACCTACAAATCAAGGCTTCTAATAAAATCATGGGAACTTGGAGCTCCAGCTGTGTTACCCTTTCATGTGTGCAATGCAGTGCATGTACTGCAAAAAAAAAACTAGTCTAACAAACCCTGGACTCAGAAAACTTTCAGTGAGCAATGCCAACACCACACACTTCCCAGTGCTAGGTGGCCACAAGACCCACTATAACTGGAGGAATTCCCACTTTCAGAGGTAGTGTAGGTCATTTATCCTCTCCTTCCTGGCTGAAGCTCCCACAAACAAGATAGTTATAGCTGACCATACTGTGCTGAGGACATTTTGCAGCTGGGAATCAGACAGCCTTCCACAGCTTGGTTCATTTCCTCAGCTGGTAGAAGTGCCAGGACTTTTCTGAGGTGGACCAGTGCTGAACAAACCTTTGAATCCTATTGCTTTCCCTGGTCCACAACATCACCAGCACTGCTGTGCGATTATGAAAAGTCAAACCTAATTTCATTTCCAAGACAGATTCATTTTCCTTGTGAAATAGGTATCTCAAGAACTTCATTCACTGAGGCTGGGAAAGAAACCCAAAAGTACATGTTTCTCGCCCACAATCCAGTCACAACTTTAACTCTTGATACCGGCTCTTTCTACTTCCCATTACCCCTCCTGCCTGAGGCCCTACCCATGCTGGATTCATCCGTCTGCAGGATCTCTTCATGTTTGTAGGTGCCGTTCATTATCCTGGTGGATGAATTTTCCAGGACTCCATTGGGGTAGTGCTCAGCCTCCATTTCCATCTCGCTGTCACTGAGGTTAAAGGAGGAAAGAAAGGCCAGATGTCTAAATTAGGGAAGAAATGAAGAGCTCAGATGACAAATGATGCCCAGCAATGGCCAGTAAACCAGGATAGGTGTCAGTTAAACTACAGGAAGCAAGATGGTTTAATTCAGTGTAGCAAAAATTGCTTCTAGCTTCTGAAGACAGCTTATGAAATGGGCTTCTGTCCTGAATGTGCTTGTCGTAATTTCATGTGCAGAACACTTATCACTTTCACTGCAAGAAGCAGTCACCTCTGGACACTGAACAGCAGCCAGACAACAGAGAACATACTAAACAGGAGCAAAATCTTAGCTGTGGTAAGCCATCATCCCTTCCGACAAGTGCAATACAGAAAACACAAGGGCTTTAGGTTTAGATGTTCAAGACAGCAGTCTGAATAAGGTTGTTAACTCAGAAAAACAAAATGATGAAGAAATCATGCTTTTTTTTTTTTTTTTTTTTCCGCTGAAAACTGTGCTCAGCACAGTACTCAAGACAAATGCCAGCTGCAATTAGCAAGTGATTCTATTAATCACAATGATATTCTTCTGCTCCAGAAGGGCCACAGACAGCTCTTTAACACCAACCTGCAAAGTGAGCCCAAAGGAAGCTCAGTTCTCACCACTGCTCAATATACTCCACATTCCAGTAAATGCAGCAGTAGCTATTCCCTGCTCTCCTGGACTGCCTACGGCTTCTCAGAGAAGTGAGATTTTCTAAGTCTGGCCTGCTGTCACAAGTGTGAAACAAATTGCTTTTGATTTGGGGGCTTATCTCAAAGGACAACAAATTGGGCAACAGGTAGAAGTAGCCCAAGAAAAATACTTCAGGGCAGCATACCAACCCAGTAATCACTTGGGCTGCTGCCTCACCTACAAAAAGGCAGGCAAGCTGCTTATCAAGGGTAATTCACTGGCTGTGGTAGCTGAACCAAAGAAAGGCCCAATGGGAGAGCTTCTGGGCAAACTATCACGCTGGGCTCTGACGGCATCAGTTTAATGGGACAGACTGATGTTTGAAACAAGACCATTCTTATATTCCTCATGAGATAAGCCTCCAAGCCTGAGCTAGAACAGGAAACTGGGACAGGCTTATGTCTGCTGGGAACAGTAGTGACCTTGTAGATAAGACTTGAGTTCTTCTGTTTTTCAGAAGAGCAGGGCGGATGCTCTTTTGGCTCTTCAGAAAGAACACTGAGCCCTCCTCCACCATCTCACCCTCCAGAGGGATCTACAAAGAAAAAATAATATACCTGGTTTCTTGGTTACTTGTACTACTGTGCTGCTGAGATTTGGTAGAATCTGTAGAATTGGACTCAGAGTAGTTCACAGACGAGGGGGAGGAGGAGGAAGAAGATGAAGATGACGAACTCAGTGTTGGGTATTTACTGTGGCTCTGTTTGCTCTTTGTGGACATGACTCCATTGCTACAGGTTGGACTATCTGCTCCTGAAAGTTAAGAAGGAAGGGAGAAATGAGACCAGGCCGACACTCTCTTGTTAACAATTAGTACGAGAAGCAGATCCCAAATGAAGGAAGCAAAGTAAGACTGAAGATATACATTTCCGACTCTATTCAGATAAACATACCTAGCACTTCTCACAACATGATATAGGAAAGAAAAGATACTGGCTTGGGAAGGTGTGCAACAGCTTTGAGGAATTCAAGTGATTGTCTTCCTTTCCCTTAAACATTTGCATGTTCACAGTTTCTTACATGCAGCAGTGGGAATACCAAACCAAAACATACAACAAAACATATACAAAAAGTATAGGTGGACGGCTGTGAGCAGCTCAAGACTCAGTGAAGCAGCTCAAACTGTTTTCACGGGCTCTGCTCCCTGGCCCACTCATTTTCAAAGCCATAGCCAATAATTACCTAGAAAATATATCTCAGGGTGTTCAGGTTTACCTTGTTCTTTCTTCAAATCCTAAAGCCTCATTTCCCAAACTGCAAAAAGTTGATGCTTCTGAGATCAATTTTTGCAGGTACACAACTGTTCCCTTCTTACATGTTTAGAGCTTCCAAGGTACAGACCATGGGAGGAGAAGCACTCATGCAAGGCATCCCCCTAACCTTTTGCTAAATTGGCTAGAACAGTGTATCTTATGCCCAGTCTGTGGAGATTTTCTGCAGTCTGAAGGGCCCCTGTTGGAAAGCAATTCTTTTGCACGCTTCAAGGTACTAGAAATGGGATTTATTTTCCAGAATCTCCTCTTACAGCTTGGTCTGTAAAACTGAGCCACACGATGGCTCCACTAGAAGGCCATCCTAAAAGCTTCTTTGTTCTTAAAAAAAAAAAAAAAAAAAAAAAAAAAAAAAAGACTTTGCACACAATAGCCTGTGGAAAATAACTCATGCAAAACCAATTTCTTAACAGTACAGAGACACCTACCAAATCAGTATGTCATCTCAGCTGCTTCTCAGAAAGAAAAGGAGCATTTCATAGAACAGAAAGTAGTAGGTAAGGTAATATACAGTTCACCTTTAACATTTGTTCTTCTCACCAGAAGACACAGAAAAAGCACTTACCGGTACTATGAACATGTGAGTTGTTTGATCCATGCCTAGGACTTAAGCTGGGGGACCCTGGGTAACTGTCCTGGGATCTGGGGCTGCGTGCACTGAAACAACGTACTTCGCTGTCTGTCCCGTTCACCATCTCCACAAACTGCCGACACCTGATTTCATAGGAAGGAAGAAGAAGAAAAGGGTGTGTGACAGCCAGGATGTTCTGCATTGATGTTTCCTTAGTTACTGCCTGCAGAAGTCCTAGAAATTGGACAGGAGTTAAATGTCTTGGCTTTGAAAGAGATGTTTTAGACCCTTGCTACCTCTGTATTGTGAGTGCTCTGATAACGCTACAGCAGGAAGGAGCTCAGATGCTGCCACTCAGATGCTAACAAACGTTGAGAACCATATAGAGACAGACGAGCAGGATACCAACAGTCAGCCTCTTTTCAGCCCCACACTTAATAGTAAGTAGGGGAGCACTTGTGTCTTTGACAAGATGCTCCACCTTGGCTGGCATCAGCAAAGGCAGAGATAGGAGAAGAAAAAGCTTTTCAGCATCAGTGGGGCCAGTGATGCAAGTATGAGTTGCCATAGTATCAGAAGTGAAACACTTCACAGATTCAAAACACAGCACATTTCTTGCTTGGCAGGATAACCCCAGGCCTTAGATAATATTCCTCCAGTTAACCAAATGTTCCCACATCTCTCTTGCTCTGGACCCAAGAAAATTCATGTGATGGTAAGCCTGCTGTTAGGACACATGGTGGGATAAAAAGTGCTTTCCTTGTTCCAAAAAGCAACTTTACTTCTACTGTGCTAAGAAGAAATTATTCCTTTACAGCGTGGTTTCAGCGCTACCACCTCTGCAGGTACTTCAAAATTAGACTGGTTTTTTTGTTTGTTTTGTTTTTTTTAAATTCAGGGCAGATACTGAAACTGCCAGTGATAGTCCCCCACTGCTCCACCAATTTAGAAATTATGATGTCCAATGGGAAATAAACAACGGGTAAAAAATGCAGTATCCACAGTGAGGACAGCTCCTAAGTTAGCGTTACTGGGAACTCTGTCCTTACACATCTCAGGAGGCTGGGAAGAGCAACCATGTTCAGCTGGGACACATAAGCACTTTTTCCTTTTGGTCTCTACCCCCAATAGCCTCTTCATGCATCTTTCTAGGAATCTTTGCAGTGACCACCATGTGCTGCAGTGCTGCAAGATCTCCACAAGATAAGTAAAGGCCATCTGTGAAGGAGTTTTTAGCAGTCAGCAGGACTAAAATTTTACCCACCTCTGCCTGACCTCATGAGGCAAAGCCATACTGGATTTGAGGAGCAACAAAAGGGCTATGTGCTAAGTCCTCTCCCACCTGCTCCCAAAGGGATCTCAAACAATTAGAATTCGGATCAAGGTGTGCCTGACTGGATGGCTGGGCAGCCTCTTTCTTATCTCCTTCAGCTTCACAGTTCAGAATTAGGGAGTATAAAGCTATTCATACTTACTTTAACATGAAGAGCAGGTTGGGGTTATGTTCTAGGAGGCCAGGATAGAGCTGCTGGGTGGCTTCTATAGCCTCTCCCACTCTGCCTGCTAATACTAGCTTCTGTATTCCTGAAAGCAAAAGGAGACCTATTGACACACAGGACAGGCCAACAAGAATGGCCAGAAGAGTTTCAGATTGAAGTCTCACATAAGCCACACAGCTCCCCGCTAACACCTTGCCCATAGGCTAGGACTGGGGACCCCATTTTATTCCTTATGGATTAGGATGAGGAAAAGTCTGTGAAAATGAGGGAGGACAGCCGTTAGTAGCTCAGAAACACCTGGAGCATCTGAAAGATGAAGTGGGTGTGCTGGGGTGGGGTGCTCTGTGACTTCAGTCCTTTAGCCATGGAGCTATGGAACCCTTTAGTCAGCAGCAATGGAAAAGACAGCAGGACACAACAGCTGGATGGGAGCAAGGAGGCTGCTGGGGAAGTAACAGTTTCAGAGGGGAAACCCTTAGGTCACCCCCACGTTACAACCTCTGTCTGGTTCACACTTGGAAAATTGCTGTATGGCTGACCTCCAGACAAGCAAATTATTCTTAGTGGGTTTGGAGGCTTAAGCCACAGCATAGTACTGCTTCCTTACTATCCCCACCTCCAAGTAAAAGTAACAATACCATCAAAATTGGCTTCCTGCAACTGACCTGAGCCTGCAATGAGGACATGACACCCGTAAGCTAGATCCAGCAATCAGGTTTTGGCTAAACTAGACACAGCTCAGCAAGCTGTATACTCCTAAGAGGTGCAAAGACACAAGGCAGAAGCCATGTATTATCCCTGTGTGTTCATATCCCATGTATGTTCCTTCAGTGGGTCAGAAAACACAAGGACAAGACTTAAGATGCTCACTGATCCCATCCCAGGATTCTCAGGGAACCTACTAATTTACAGAGGTTTGCATTTTTTTTCTTAGTGTACTTAAAACTAAAAACACATTGTATTTCCCTCTGCTTTTTCAGGTCTCCTTACAAACAAGAGAGGAGATTATCAATGCCTGTGAGGTGTTTTGCAAGCAGAGGCACCAACAGCAACAGACAGAGATTTTTGCAGATCATGAGCAGTTGAAAGCATAATCCAGCAACGCTCATTACTAACCCCAATAACAATTTGAAATAAGTTGTCTTGGCTCCCATTTTTCAGCATCTATTTGCTTCTTACCCTAGCTGAAAGCTAAAACCAAAGATGTGGTTCTCACACCAACATGTGCAGCACAGTCTCCTTCATTTCATTTTGTTTTCCAGTCTGTGTCTTCTTCACACGTTTTATTTGAGCCCCAACTGCAGAGCTCTGTATTCCTTCCCTCCCGGCTGCCTTGCCACCTGTCCTCAGACAAAACAGACTACGCTGTCTCACACATCTCCTGACCATTTAAACACAAACCAGCATGAACCCTGGCTGGGGTGAGGGCTGCATGATGCATGACCTGGAAAACACACAGCCCATCAGCACCACCCAAGCAAAGGCACTAATGAGCAGCAGCAGCAGCTACCATTGATTCTGGGTACGAAGCTGCGTACCCAAACCAACCTGAATGCTGGCTAAGCACACGTAATGTATGGAGGGAGAACTACAAAGGGGCACGATGCACCTGATACGTAACTGTCACATGAGAAACAGTTCACAAAGGGAAAGGAAATGCATAGGTCAGGGCTTAGCTTGCATTCAACAGGCAGGAGAATGCAGAACACACACCAATATTCTGTGACACTGCGGTCTGAGCCTGTGAATAGAATGGCTAAAAAAAAAAGTACAGCAAGACAAAGCTGCAAGCCTTATTCTGCAGAAATCAAGAGTGCTTACAGCCTTACAAACTGAGAGATGAACCACCCACTGACAGGCATTGGGCATCAGCCACCTCTCTAGGAAGCCTGTTCTGATGATCTGAATTTACCTGAATATAAAATGTGCAAAGGGACTGGAAAACTCTGTAACTCTGGGAGTTACAGTCAAAATAGATTGACAAGCCTGGTCCCTATAACCATGCTAATAAAACTGCCCAGGCTCCAACAGATTACATTGAAGAACCCAAATCCAAAGGAATCTCCAATGCACAGTGACTTCTGCTCAGTTAAGGCCTTAGGTAACAAGAGCTACTCTCCACCTGTTTGGCCCTACCTCCAAGAAAGCACCTTCGGTCCCCGTTGTGTGAAACCACTGGACTCAAAGCTGAGAGTCACCTCACCTCTTCTAATCAGGACAGGGTATATTCAGGTATTCATCTTCAATAGTATTGAAGAAATCTAACCAAGTTTATCAGACAACCCAGTCTCTATAACACTGACAGGCACACGGGCCATTTTTCAGAGCAGACGGGCAAAGGAAACAACAGCACCAGTTCTTCAGGCAAAAACAGCAAAAGGTGGAAGTGACACAGTGATGATGGGAAAAGTGCTCAGAGCAGTGGTGCCTGAGTTCTGCTGACCCACAGGCAGCAACACCAAGCCAGCAGCCTGCTGTGGGCAGCTTTGTACTGTCGTGGAATAACTTTCTACTTCAACTGTATTTCATTCCTCTGTGAGCAACAGCTTTCACTTTTAAATGTCCTGTGATAATAGCAGTGCAGTCTGGAGGATACGACAGCCAGTATGCCGTGTTTTGGGAACATCTACCCAAAAGACTTACTTTGTCTATTTTTTATTGAGGTCTGTTCTTCCTGGATTGTGGTGTCTGTGACTCTGGCAAAGGCAGTTGCTGTTGAACAGTACCCATGATGAACCAAATATGAAGAAACCATACTAGAAAATAAGAAAATGCAAACAGATGAAAAGGCATTGGTAACACACAGTAATCACACTGCAGAAAAAAAAAAAAAAATCAGACAATTTTACAGACAAAACAGACAAATTACAACAGAAATTGCAATTTCAGTGATCAAACTTAGCTCAGTTACGATATAACCATGGTCCTATTTCTGGGTCCAGACAGATTTACAAGATAGGCACCCAGTCCTCAGCAAACACTATGGAGACTCTAAATTCACTAAAAAAAAAAAAAAAAAAAAAAAGACTCCAAATGCATACACAGCATTTATTTATTTATTTATTTACTGCTGCCTAAGGGTCATTTGTAAGAGCTCTGTACTGTGTAACTGACAGTGATGTCTCCTAGTGACATAAGATGCAGCCAGAAGATCCCAGCTTCAGAGAGGCTCGATAGCTTACAAGTAGACCTCAAAAAAACCCTTTTGGTCCTGAATTTGTTATTTCATATCCGGCCAGCAATTATATAATAGGTAGTTGAATCCCCTTATGAATTCTACACATTCACACACTTTTATCTCCTGACTTACACAGAGCAGACTGCTGGGGATACGCTCTGCCCATTATCCAGAGCATTAAGGAAGGAAGATGTTGAACAGGACTGGACCCAGTATTGACCCCTAGGTACTGCCTTCCAGCTAGACTTTGTGTTACTGATCACCACCTTCTGGACCCAGCCATTCAGCAGCATGGAGGAAGACATCATGCATGCAGGAAGACAGCAGCAGCTTGTCTAATGAGGATCTGATGGGAGACGGTGTCAAAGGCCTTACTGAGGTCCAGGCAGAGAATATCCACTGCTCTCCCCTCATATACCAGGACAGTCATTCCATCACAGAAGCTTCTGAAGTTGACCAAGCGTGCCTTCCCCTTGGTTAAGTGATGCTGACTACTCCTGATGATTTTCTTGTCCTTTGTGTACCTGGAAGTGGTTTCTGGGATTAGCTGCTTCACCACCTTTCCACGGGAGGCTGACTGGCCTGTAGTTCCCTGGGTCCTCCTTCTTGCCCTTCTTGAAGATAAGGGTGACATTTGCTTTCCTACAGTCTTCGGACACTTCTCCCTGTCTCCACATTCAAAGTTATTGAGAGTGGCCTCACAATGACATCTGCCAGCACCTACAGCACTCGCGGGTGCATACCATTACGAACCATGGACTTATAATTGTCCAGTCTGATTAAGTACTCCATGACCTGATCCTCTTCCTCTAGGGATGTATCTTTCTTGCTCCAGCCTTCCTCTTCCTGATGTCCAGCCTGAACCTCCCCTGTCGCAGTTTGACTCCATTCCCTCGAGTTCTATCACTGGTCAGCGCCTGCCCCTCCATTCCCCCTCGTGAGGAGGCTGTAGACCACAATGAGGTCTCCCCTCAGCCTCCTCTTGTCCAGGCTGAACAGACCAAGTGACCTCAGCCACTCCTCATACATCTTCCCCTCTAGGCCCTTCACCGTCTTTGCAGCCCTCCTCTGGACACTCTCCAACAGTTTCATCTCCTTTTTGTACTGTGGTGCCCAGAACTGCGCACAGGACTCGAGATGAGGCTGCACCAGTGCAGAGTAGAGCGGGACAATTACTTCCCTCAACCGACTAGCAATGCCGTGCCTGATGTACCTCATGAATGACAGACAACTCCTGTCTGCTTCCCTTAATTACCTTTTTCCAAGCTGTGGTGCCTTAGTAAACTTTGTCTTTCTTCAAGCAGAAGATACTCCTGACCTCTGACAACTCTTGTCAATTGGTTCTTAAGTTCCACTCAATCCTTTTTGCAATGGGATGACTAGAAATGCATTCAGTATTCAGAAGTTTATAAAGCGCTGTAATTGTGTTTTCAGTTTGGTTGTGTTTGGAAGCTTAGGCTATTTCTTGCTCTTACATTTCTAAGTTCAGCTGGCTTACGCCCTTGACCTTTCTCCTAGGATAGAGTTTTTATGGTCTCCTCTCCACTCCCCTTCCCCCAACACATCATCTCAATGTGGATGTTGTTCTTCCATTATTACAAGCTTTCTCGCAGTCACTGGCTGAAAATTTCTCTCATATCTTTTAAGTTTTAAGCAGCAGCAATCTTCTCAGGAAAGACTATTAAACAACAAAACAGAAAGTAGAACGGCCTGTTTTAAATGTGAAAAAAATGCACTGAGTGAAGATTTTTGCCATAAGAAAGCATAAATTAGCATTAAAAATATTTAAAGCCTAACAGAATAAAAGAAGCTGACCATCAGAACAACAACTTACTTCTGCAGCATGGCTTGCCACTCGCCTAGTCTGTCTCCTATGGGAAACCGCTTAATGGTGCTCTGAATCTTTGCTCGCCACTCCCTCATGTAGTCCTCGATGTCGAACACGAAGGGCTGCTGCCCAAAGTTGGCATCGACTATCTCTCCTGGAGTCTGGAGACCCACTGTAGGGTAGAGATTTGACTGTGAAGGAAAAAGAAGAAACCTGTATTAAACTCAGTTTTCTCTTAGTAGTTCCAGTTACATGGCTTGGTAAGACAAAAGAGCTGCTCTTTAAATGTGTAACGGAGTGGGAAGGGGCAAGAGGCCCCCTTTACAAGGGGCCTCATGACTTATCATGCAGCTACCAAAACTTATTGCAACCAGAGCAACAGGTTCGATCTCCCAGTAATCTGTGACCAGTGCCACAAATGCTGCCTACTATGGCAAGTTCACTTTCTAGCTTAGGGTTCTGCAGTTTCTACAAGAAGGTCAATACTTGTGTAAGTAAATAATAATAAAGTTAAATGAGCATCCTCTCAATCAGCAGATCTAAGTGTTTTCCACTTTTTCCACTAAACTGTCTTCTCCCTGGACAAGAAGCTGCTATTGGTATTTTACATCTGATCAAAGGTGAATGGATGGCAGTGGAGCTCTGAGGTTAGATCTTTGATGTTCCCAAGGCAGCATGCCATCCACACAAGAAACCCCACTACTGATAGATGAATTTTATTTTCATTTTAAGAACAAGCATGTCATTCCGTCTGGATGCACTGTTCCCCATTGAAATGTGTGGAAAATTAAAAAAAGGTAACACTGTGAAAATACCTCTAAAATTTAGCTAATAATCCAGCTTCCAGAGAAGATGATCTGATTAGAAACAGATGGTCAAAGTCTATGTACAGAATGCAGGATGTTCTAACAACAAGCATACGGATACAAATTGAATCCCTGAGCCCACTTAAACGTGGAGAAAAATAGAGGGCATCAAAAAAGGTACAGGGTTGCCTGGTTCTCACTCTAGATCACATTTTTAAGAGCATGTTCCGTTTGTAGTAATGTTACTTTTCTACAGCACAAATTACATTCCTGTTTTTAACACAAGCTTCGTTAACCCTCTACTTCAGAGCACCTGCAGATGGCCTGCAGCGTTTAAGAAGAAATCTCATGGCACCCATAAACTATTTGGTGTAGTTTTTTTTCACTTTGCTCTACCACACTGAAGACTGCTACAGCTAGAAACTGGACAATAGGTAAGGCACAGAGATGCACCAAAGCATGTAGTGAAACTAAAGTCTGGAAGGTGCCCGTTTGTGGTGTCTGGCTCATGACTGAACCTTCGTCTGATGTCAGGAGGAGCATGCTGTCGAGCCAGGACAAGCGAGCAAGTACTACTGCTGGCGGCTGGACCACCATTCTGAAGAAAGCTAGGATGGTTCTCTCCTCTTTGTCAAGTGGCATGGGCTTTCCCACAATTATCTGGAAAATGTATTCAGCAAATTCTATTACAGAGACCTGATGCACTGGTAGTGTAATTGATCTCCCCTTGAGACCTACTGAAGCGGTGGATTTTACTTTTTGCTACAGACATTGTTAGGAGGTGTAGATCAGCAGAATCCTAATCACATTAGCAACAATGGAGCCAGCGTGCTGTGGGAAGTGATTACCTCTCTCTTTCACTGGTGTGAATATTGTACCCAGTTCCCTCCTCCCTGTCCATGTCGCCAGAACAAGAAAAGACAAATGGGTTTGGGTCCAGCAGAGTTCTGCTAACATGGTCAGAGGGCTGGAGTGCATGTCGCACAACGAGAGGCTGAGGGAATTGGATTCATTTAGCTTGGAGAAGAGAAGGCAAAAAGGAAAATCTAACTATAAGTCTTCCACTCCCAAAAGGGAGGTGATAAAAAAGACAAAAACAGAGTCTTCTCAGAGTTGCTCAGTGAAAAGACAAGAGGCAATAGGTACAAGCTGCACCCAGGGAAGTTTTGATGGGACATATGGAAGAAATTCTTCTTTTGGGGATGACCAAGGACTAGAGCAGGTTCCCAGAGACTGCAGCATCTCTGTCCTTGGAGATTTTCAAAACTTAACTGGATAAGGTTCTGAGCAACCTGCTCTAGCTTTGAAAGCTGCTTGTCACAGAGCAGGAAGTTAGCCTAAAATATCTCCGGAAGTTCCTTCCAGTCTAAATTCTTCTATGATTCCATTATTTTGTGGGTTGCAGTAATAAGATTGTGAAGAAGTAGCCATATATTAGCCCACGTGAGCTCTCTCAGTATTACCACATCATGGAGGAACAAAGGCGTAATAGCAGCTCCGGTAATAATGAGGATCTACTCAGAGGTGCGTGGCTGGTACTGTACCTTCCTGGATCCTCAAATATCAAAGGAAAAAATTAATCTATAAATGCAGGCTGGGAACTGACATCAGAAATCAGGATGACTGCATCACTGCTGACTCAGCACACCTCTTCCTTTCACAATCTCACACCAAGGAAATTGCTATGCTACAGGTGTGCAAGGAAAACAGCAGCACAATAAAGGAGGAGCTACCAGAGGAAAATGTCCTTAAAAAGTCAGTCTCTACTCTCTTTCAAACCTAGGTAACAAGGAAATACCTCTAATGAGGGATCAGATCTTCTCCACAATTCATATTTTAGACTCACTAGAATTTTGGTGTTATGAACCCAAGGACCTCCAAAGGCAGGAATCAGACCCCCAGAGTACTGAGAAGTTAAAAGACAAAACCCCCAAACTAGAACACATCACCTATTTTTCAGCTACGTTGGGGTATGCTCATCTTTGAGGGGAAGCTGCCTACCCCCAGCTAGTCTCAAATCATCTCAGTTAAAATTCCATTTTTCACGTGTAGGATGTGTCCTCTCTGTGCAGCAACTGCAGGCAGGTACACACACCCCCAGCACCCTGCCAGACGCAGGGAGACATCCTACACCCCATTAACTAGGAGGGTGCTTCTCCTGCCAAGTTCTTCAGGCACACTTTCCCAATGACTTTTCACCACCTCGTCCTTCCGATGTCAATGGTTAGGCGTTCCCACCCCCCAGATTGTCTTTACTTGTTTTTTTTGTGTGTGTTTTTTGTTGTTGTTGTTGTTTGTTTGTTTAACCTCCTCCTCACTTTGTGGCCTTGCGACCCTGCTCTCAGCACTTCCACGTTCTGCTTTTTCACGTTTCCTACTCTCGCCACGTAGCAGTTTCAGCAAACTGCCAGGCAGGATAAACCTGGGCTTGCGTAAACGGCACACTTAGGCCTAAGAGATTATTTGAATTTGTGGAAGATGGGGAAACTCCCTGCGTGGGATCTTCGCTTCTATTACCAAGCAGTTATTTTTGTGTTATCGTCAGCCCGTGAGGTTTCTTTTTCCACCCATGTACATTTGTACAAATATAAACAGTCTGCAGGGGGAACTGAAACACGGAACAACCTGAAGCAATTACGCTTCACTTTGTGTGCGAATTATCACAAGAAATTGTGGTTTTCCATTACAAGTATCCATTTCAACCTCCTACTATTGCAAATACTGCAAAACATTATCTTCATCACTTGAAAGGGAAATTTTGCAACTTGCACTTCAAGGATACGATTACTAGGCCGGTAACGCTTCGAAGGCTCAAATTAATTCCTCGTGTAGCCTCACTGCTACGTCAACTGAATCACTCTAGAAATTATTTAAGCTCAAAAGGTGGAAAAGCAACAGGGCTTAACTGGCCAACCTTCTCATTGATATGTGCCACCAGTGAGCTTCAACATGACATGGGCTGTAATGGAAGAAAAACCTTTCAAACTACAGCCCCTACCAGGGGGATTTCAGTAACCGGGTATGTAACAGAGGCAGAACCAAAAACTGGATGTCAGCTGCTCAAATCAGAGAACTTAAAGGGTGGCTCAGGGAAGACCGCTGTCTTCATTCCCATGTGCAGTTAAATTTTCCAACTGCGGTTTTAGCAGGTGAAGAAAAAATTGTATCTTTCACATGATGTGTGTTCTTTTTGTTAAAATGAATGCATATTGTGTTTCTGCCTGTAACATAATGCTGTAATAAATTACAAAATATCCCTTGCAAGTTATATCAACTTCATATTCCCTACTACTGCAAGGCTTCTCTGGCAATAGTCGGTATATTTAAATCAAAAGTCTCTCTTGGGCCTGGGGTTCCCTTCTTTAGGAAAGGGCAGTAACCTTCACTGTCTGGAAAAGAAGCCAGGAAACAATGGACTGAGAGAGCCAAAAAGGCCAGAACAGGATGGAAAAAAATTCCATGTGGAATACACAGGCATCTAGAAGAGGGAGGGAAGTAGGAAGTGATTCAAGGGAAGGATGCTAGAGAATAAGGGTGGGAAAGATGGAAGTCAGGTGCAGGCATCCTTAAGGTGAACTTGACAACATAGCAGTTGAGCCATTTAGAATATGGAGAGATACATGCCGAAGTCTCCTGCCATTGCTTGCATCCGCCGTCAAGGGGTGAAATAACCAGTCAAGCTTTTGCCTCTCTTTTTAAAGAGAAATTATCTTGTGGAGGATAATCTCCAATAGTAGGAGGCCTATAGAGCATTCACTGTTCTCCTTTCCGGCCCAGAAAAGGTGTCACAGATCAGCTGCTGCTGTAAAAACCAGAAACAACTCAGCAAACTCTGGCTAGTAAAAGGCACAGAGATACCATTTAGCCACTGGAAACTGCCTTAAGCTCTTTCAATAGCTGATCCCCAAACCAACCTGACCAGATCTTCCTCCAATTTAGCATTAAAGCAAAATCATCTTGGCACAAGACACAGACAAACAAGCTTGAAGGAACAGCAGGATGGAGGGATGCGCTGGGCTCAGGGGTGTTTTGGGTTCAGCCTCAGCAGCGCTGCCAGACCTCGCTGCTGCAGGAGCCCTGCTGCCTGTTCTGCTCCCGTGCATCTTCCCCAGCTGTCTGCTCCCTGTCTGTAAGAGAGACTCAATGCTAGGCACAAGTGCACATTAAAATCAGCCTGCTGTGCGCTCCTGGATTAAAAAAGCAAGTTACCGTAAGCAGGACAGGTAATATCAACCTGCCAACTCGGTACTGTGAAGGGCTACAGCAACACCTCAACTGTATAGGATGAAACAACTGTGTGTGTGTTTTGGTTTGACAGCTATTTTTGGCTGATGAGAGGCTAAATAGTAAGTATCTGTCTATTCCAGCATGAAGACCGCTCTCATTTCAGGAAGAGCAGCAGTCTAGCCAAATGAACCACGCTTTTTGTTCCTGACCCACTAGCCACAGAGAAGGTGGTGCTTCGGGAGGAGCTGACTGCACTTTATCGCCTAGATAAACTCAGCTGGTGTCACTGCACTCAAGGGGAACTCAGCATTGGTGCTGCTGAATCAGAAGAATCACCCCGAATCAACCCCAACTGCATGCCAAATATGTCCTTCTGGCAATTCCACATGCTGGTACTGACCATGGGAGGAGGCTTGCCAAAAACTTGTGCGATGAGCCTAGCGATAGCCTTCCCTAACCACCACCTTTGAAACGACTCCACAGCTGCAAGACTTGGACAAGAGAGGGAGAGGCTGGGAATAACAACATCATCAGGCATTTCTGTGCCCTCTGAGGGCAGGACACGAGAGGCTACCCCATGACTTTACACATACACTCCCTACACTCAATGCTGTGTTTGGAAGACAGTGACCTGTAACGGAGTCTGAATCCAGGCTTAAATTCCAGGAGAAGGAGCAATGTATTCTTAGAGTTGGTGAGGGATCAGAGGAAGCGTGTGAGTGGCCCACATCCTAGCCACAAAATGATGAAGTTTCAGAAAAGAGAGCATCCACATCATTCAATAGTGTGTGTTACCATTTCTTAACAGGGTATCAAAACAAAACAAACAAAAAAATTCACACCCCCACACTCTTCCCCCTCCCTTCTGTTCGCATCCTTAGTTAAAATACTGAAAATAGGTGTACTTACAGGGAGGTCTGTAAAGGCTATACCTGTGGGGGGAAAAATATTAGAATTAAAAAGACAAAGGATTTTTTCCCTGCTTGACTACATCCATAACATGCTACAAAAATTTACTACATCTCCATAAATCCCAGCTCGGACCTTGCGTTTCACCACCTGCCATATTTAGAAATAACTTCCCTCCCCAGCCCACTCCTCTGCAAGGTTTTGACTCTGGAGAAACATTCATGGAAAAGCCTAATTTTTCAGACATCTCTTCTTACAATTTGATTTTCCCAAAAGCAGCTCTTCTTTTCTTTGCTTCTCCCTCTGTTACTCTGAAGGAGTTAGTTTTCCAGACTTAATGTGGGTTTAGAATCAGAGCTTTACTGTCACTTTGCCTTGGTTTAGGCTACAGCTGCTTCTTCTCACCAGCCAGACAGGACTGAATATTCAACACTTTGCAGTTGGGGAACGTCCTTGCAACAGGAGCAAGTTGCAGCCTCCAGCACCTGAGAAATACCGTGCAAAGAGCAGCTTCATCCTCCTTGATGCTGTTACAGTTCTAAGCACAGGTGATGGAAAAAAGTGTATGGTTTCCCTTTTTATTTAATTTGGCATATGAGAAAAGAGATATCAAGCAAAACCTACTAGAAATCATAGCTGCTCGCAGCAGGTTCTGTTTCTGATGGACTAAATATCAATTGCAGAGAGGACAGAGAGGCCCAACAGTCACTACCAAGAAAGAAAGGGACACAATTGCAATGCTCTGCTCACTTTATCAGGCTGAGCTTGATTCATGTTTTATGGTAACAGTTCAGGAGTCAATCTAGAATCCTCAGTCCCTCCCCACACGTGCTCCCTGCTTTCCGTCCCGTCAGAGGCGGAAGACCAGCTTTCAGTCTCGACACCAGCACGTCCAGTTCTAACACCCATTCCAGCTCTCAGCTCTGCCCCGGTCCCTTCTGCACTGCTCTGAAATGCACTATAGCCTGCACAGGAGCAATAGGGCACCATTCAGTTTTTAATGATACAGCTATTTTACATGGACATAGCGTGTGTTCAACCAGAACACCAAAAGCTGCAAGGTAACGTTACCAGATGAGCATGAAACGGTAATTTAAAACAAGTTTAGGAGTCAATGTACAAAACAATTACCATTTGAAACAGCACAAATCTGAAACTGAATGTTCACGAAAAAGAAAAAAAAAGGATTTTGACTAAATAAATAGCCAATAATGTTTAATTAACACCACAGCAGCTTGGATTTTGTCTGCTGAGTACCATCTCTGCAAACCACACAAAAATTATGGATCGGTGTACAAGTAATGTTGAATACCTGGCTGAGAAATCCATGTAGAAACTACTCGTCACATCCCATCACTTTGTCTGTCCACCTATTGTTCTGCACATTGTGCACGTCCTGCCCTAAACCTGTTTTCGACATGCTCACCACCATAGGCATAAGCTTCACACTTGTTTTGCTTAGCTGGATCAAAGTTTATTTCTACCCTTTAAAAAGAACGAGGCTAACCTCCTCCTTGGAAGTCCCCTCTGCTCTCCGGCATCACTCAGAGCTAAGGGTGGCCCAGCCTTGCCAAGAAAACTTGTGCAGCTGCATCCAGTGCATGAGCAAACATACGACTTGTGAACTGAGTGTAACATGGGCTGAAAATCAGGTGGACCGTCAGGATTGAAGGGTTGTGATCACACAAAGTCCAAGCATTGTCCTGCAGGGATTGATGCTAGGGCCGACAGAGATTAGTATCTACTCAGCCGACTTGGACGATGGGAGGGTGTGCACTCTCAGCAGGTTCACAGACATTACCCAACAGGACTATGGGCAATATGCTGGAGGGCATACTGCTGTTCAGAAGGACATCAACAGCCTGGAGGAAAGATCCAGCATGAACTTCACAAAGCTCAGCAAAAGCAACCGATGAGCCCTTCCACCACAAGAGTGAGTTCAGCAGAAGCCAACAAGCTGAAGAGAGGTGAAAGGAAGAAGTGTTCAGGCTTAAGAGCATCGGGGAAGAAACTTGCAGCTGCCTAATGGGAGGGGACAGAACAGACAGAGCCGGACCCTTCTCGAGGATGCATGGTGACAGGACACAGGAGGAAACAAAGACATGTTGCAACACGGCAAATTGTGATATTAGCTGAGCTGGGGGGGAATCAGCATGAAGGCGGTCAAACACTGAACCACAGGACCAGAAAAGCTCCCTGGGGATCTCCAGAACCTGACAAGTTTCTGAGTAACCTGACCTAGGCCCTGCTGTCAGCAGGGAGGCGAATGCTTGACTTCCTGAGATCCCTCCCAATGTAAACTGCTCTATGATTCTATAAATAAAGGTATTGCACTGCCTTTAAATTAAGGCATTTATATATTTAGTGCCCTGTTATGAAACTAAGACCAATAAAATGCTTTAGGTGCACAGATCGAGATCTGTTGCGCAAGTATGTCCTGCTTAGACAGTTCATCCTGAACCTACACTGCTACATATTTGCATCCAACAAAGTCAACAGCAGAAAGCAGAAGAATCACAGCTCTAACTAGGCAGCTGAACTTGAAACTGCACTCTCTGCAGCACCTCCAAAGCCTGGATCCAAATTTTAAAAACATCAGAAATTCAAAGACATAAGAACTGGACAGTTTAAGCAGCCAGGAGCAAATGCGTGAAGAGCCTCTCCTGTAAATCCACAATGTTAACCTTATCAAGACAGTGATAAAAAGGCATGTAGTTTAAATGACGGTTCAGTGCTGAGGGCTAGTCTGATCAACACTTTCACCTGCCATCTCATCAGAGGACTTTCACCTTTCCATGACTAACAAACACGTATCCCCATGCATACAACCTGCTTACAGGTCTTCTAGCCAAGCTGCGCCCTCCACCCTGCAACAATCCTCCTGTCTGCCCCACAGTCGGCCGCTTTTCATAATACACTTCAGATTTCAAATTGCACAACACACATTTGGGTGGTCAGCACCAATGCTCCACTCAGTAGATGGCAGGGTACTCTTTCAGCTTCAGTTTAGGTAATCTCAACTCAGAGAATGCATTGCTGCGAACTGCAGTAAGCGACAACACGTTCAGCAAAACAGGCACCTTGAAGGGTAGACTGAGGAATATCAACCCATGAAATATCCAAATAGTTCTACAAGTTGTTGCTGAGAAGCACTATTAAACCCACATAGCTCTACACACTCCTGGAAAACAGCTACCATTCAGTCAAGGCACTTGGGAGAAAGACCGTTCTTACAGAGAAACCAGGCTGTAACTGCATTTGGTATTGTCCTTTTTGTTCAAATTTGGATCATCTATAAAGTCTTGTTTTAAACCTCCCAATGCTCTTGCTCTATGTAAACTTGATTTGAGGGTTCCAGGACAAACCTGCTAAACTAGGAGAGCTGGGAAGGACATCTGTGGGTCTCTGACGGATTTCTTCATTTTCCCCGATGTTCCTGTTAATCTCCAGACTGGTGACAAAATGGGTAACTTGGTCTTTCCAAGCACCTGCACTCGAACTCAGACAGACCACAGGACGTTTTCTATGCCAGGACTTCAGAGGGTTGCATACTCTTTTTATAGCCTTGCTGGTCCATTTTCCTCTGTCTGCTGTCAGTCTGAGATCTGAAACACTCATACCTTAGTCCCTGAGCAAACTCCGCCACTTAATCACAGAGACCTGTAGCAGTCACTACATCATTCCTTTATTATTTCCTGCATCCAAGACTCTCTGTTTAATGTCTGGTGCCTCACATTTCTCCCTCTTTCTCTCCTAATTCACCCTTCTAGCCACATCACATCATCTTTTTTGTTGCCAGGACTCTGCTCAGAATTTGTCAAAAGCACTTAATCATCAGCCAGAAGACATTCTAGACGTTTTCCAGAACAGAGAATGAAGAGTATATCCAATGTCAAACAGCTTTTGTGTGATGTCTCCAAAGAAATTTCAAGACTTAGCTCCAAGCAAAACATCCAGAATTTGGAATGGCCAATTTAGAATGTGTTCCTACACAGTGCTCTTGATAGACCTGATTAAATGGAAAAGCATGGAGACAACAGAAGATTACAGTTAAGCAACAGGAGAAAACTGCAAGGAAAACAAAGTGAGGGGATATCTAAAGAATAGGTGAAAAGAAGAAAAATTAAAATGCCCGAAGGCATAAAATGCCCTGAAACCTGCTGTCAAGCTAGCTGTCATCAAAAAGGGGCTGATTAGTCTCATGAATATATTTGATATCTGCAGCAGCATTACACAAACACCATTACACAATGACCTAATCTCCTAGGAGAAGAGAGATACAGCTTTAGCAGCTGAAGACGTTGAGTCAGGGAACATCAGCAAAAAGCACTTTCATCTCCTTCCTGATAATTCTGGGGTTTGCACAACACACAGATGAGATTTCTCAGGTTAGCATTAAGTATCATTAAATGTTCATGATCTTCATGGAGACACTTATGCCAGAGCAAAAGGGTACTGACTTTCAAATAAATCATTGCTCCTGTCTCCTTCTGGTCTTAGTTCCCCTGCTGACACCCACCTCAACCCCTCTCTCACATCTCTCTGCTCAGTGCCCATGGACAGGTCTCTGTGGTCTTGCGGGGCTCAGACACACTTCTCAGCATTCAACAGGAAGCACTTCTCTTGGATGCCGTGTTTCTTTATCAGTAGCAAAACCAGTGGACTTTAACAACAGTCTTCCAGGCTGAGGCTTTCATTCCAATTTTGTAAAAGACGGTAAAATGTTCCAGGAGCCTTTGCTGGGGTCAGGACAAGGACTGATGGTCCGCTACTCCCTAGCACTTGAATCACTGTCTCTGTGGATCACATCACCACCTCTCCTCTCTAACACACAATGTTGCTTGTAATGTACAAGCTTTCCACACAACACACAAGAAAAAAAAAATCTGAACGAAAAGGAGCACTAAAAATCAAGAAAGGAAGACAAGGCAATTTCACTGCTGTAAAGACCTGAAAATATCCCAAACAAAACAAATCTGAACAGGACATGTGGCAAAGAATCACAAGGCTGTAGCAAGGAAACGTGATACAAAACTTATTGAACTGTTCTCTTCATTTAACTTCATCTGCCCAGACACCAAGACAGGACGTGACTGTGTGAAGAGAATGGAGGAAGAGCAAGCCATGACATTTCAGCCACCTCCCTTTCTACCCCGCAGATTCCTGCTAAGTAAAAGGAATTAATTTTCCAGTGAATAAATTTGTATTCGTTAAACAAATAGAAGACCTGCCCTGACAGTTACAGTTTCATTCTGAAGGTAAGTCACACCACTTGTCAAACAGAAAAATGGTGAAGCTGGAAAACCGTCCACTCACGTAAAGGTGACAGCCAGAGGGGCACAGCACCAGCCACCACGCTATTTCTGAGTAAATGCACACCAAAAATCAAGAGCGGCAACCAAAGGGAGAGATTTAGTGAAATCTTTTTAACTATTTCAGCACCTTAATCATTGTTGCATGGTGAACTCATCTCATTCCGAAGCAACAGCCCCTGTCCTACATCATCAGCGGCTGCTTTCACACCTCTACTTGTCTTCACAGTGGAGGACCGATGAGGGCAATATCCACAGATTATGAGTTAAATTTAGAATAACACAGCTATTAGAAATCCAGGCAATGAATTAATACCTACAGACTACAAACGACTCCTTACTAGTGTGAGTGACTGGTCTCACTACGTAGGAAGCCTGAAGTCTTCCCTAGAAGTCACTCCAGCAGTACACACAGTCTGGCCAATAAGTAGCTATTAATTCCCAAAAAAGTCTAATCGTATTCCTAAAGAAACATTCTTAACTCTGAGCAACTGTCCAGCAGACTTCTGATCAGGGCTCCATTCCTAGTATCAGAATGTTAAAAACAAGTCACAAAGGATGCTCAGAGAATTTTTTTTTTTCCGTTCAGGGACGGAGACCCTGATCTGTCGCAGAGCAGCTGGACTAGCTGCTGAATGCAATGCTACAGACTCAATCTAGAATGCTTCTGGGAAGCAACATGCCTCATTTCTAGGCAATCATGCCCTAAAATTCAATAAATGGTCGGTATGAAATCAGAGGAAAATTGAAAACAATTTTCTGAAAGAAGTTATGTTTGCATGAGCACTAGGCCTTTCTCAGTCTGCCTCACAGGAAGGATTCTTCTGGAGATTGAGGGGGAACAACCCCACACCTCAGAACCGTATCTCTGATGTAACTCTGAGATAGCCTGCTGCTTCCACAGAATCACAGACTGGTTGAGGTCAGCAGGGACCTCTGGATCCATCTGGTCCAACCTCTCTGTTCCAGGAGGGCCATCCAGAGCCCGTGCCCAGGACCAAGTCCAGACAGCTGCTGAAGATCTCCAAGGATGAGAACTCAACAACTTCTGAGCAACCTGCGCCGGTGCTCCATCACCTGCACAGCACTGAAGTGCTTCATGATGTTCAGAGGGAACGTTCTGTGCTCCAGTTTGTGCCCATTGCTTCTTGCCCTGGCACTGGGCACCACTGGAAATAGCCTGGCTCTGTCCTCCCTTCACCTCCCTTCAGGTATTTACAGACGTTGATGAGATCTCCCCAAGCCTCCCCTTCTCCAGGCTGAGCAGTCCCAGCTCTCTCAGCCCCTCCTCACAGCAGAGACGCTCCGGTCCTCTCAGCATCTTTGCGGCTTTTGGCTGAACCCTATCCAATAGCTCAATCTCTCTCTTGCAGCAGGGAGCCCAGTACTTTTCCCAGCAAGAGCTCACCACCAGAAATTATGCGCTCTCTAGGCACACACTGCACTCCAGTCCCACTCTTTTCTTCAGCTCAGCCAGTCTCTCAAACAACTTCTGTTCTGATAGCTGTTCTCACGGGGGTGTTTTTCTACCAGCTTCTTCACCATGAATTCAAGAAAGTATACTTGATACAGCAAGGAGAAGCAAAGGAAAGGACTGCTTGCCCCCTGCCAAACCAAATGAATTTCAGTGCAGAAAGTGAGATGAAGTTATCAAAATTTACTGCATGTCTTATGCGACAAAAAAATTTACAAGAATTTTTCCAGGGTGGAGAATATGTCATCCAAAGTAAAGATACTTTAGGCAAAAATGGCCACAACTTTCTATTTTAGAAAAATCAGATACACTGGATGCCTGGAAAATATCTGTGAGATATTCCTGTAGGCAAAATAATAAAGTCCTTAACTTTAGGTGAACTACTGGGATGATGGTGAAATGAACCAAATTATAGCTAGCGCTTAAATAAGAGTACTTGTGCAGAATTAATGTCTAGCTTTGGGAATACTTAGACCAATGCGTTAAGGCTTACAAATGCACAAGCCACTGATAATAGCGGCTTTGCAGTTAGTTGAATAACGTACTAGAGCTCCCACTTCTTTATTTCCCTGTTGCTCTGCCATCAGCTGTCTTATCCAACCTCCCACAAGCTGTGCAGTAGCAGAAGAAAGGAGCAGAAGCTTGATACAATCCTAACCTACTTAAGCCGAGCAGCACAGAAACCATTTTGCATGCTGGAAGCATTTATGTCTTTGAGCCAACTTGCATCACCTGACTGCTGCAGTGGGCTCTTTGTCTCTCCAGTTTTTTAAAACTTACCCACAAACGTAGAACAAAAGTTGCAACACATGCAAAGTATTAGAGTAAACAGTGAGAGCCGGGCAGAAGCGTCCTTCTCCTGAGGAGGACTTTCTTTACTCACCTAAACTGTGGCCATTTTTTGTGTAGAAGCAGGTATTGTTGATCAGGTTGACACAGCAACCAATCACATCTCCAGTTGTGAACGTAGGGCCGTAGGGCTGTCCTGTGCCCGAGGAACAGAAGGAGTGCCCATCGTCACCATGGTACCCATAAGAATGTTTATCCCAGCCTGCAGAAAAACAAGAGAGCAGGTCAGCAATGAAGCCTCTTTAGAAGAACATCATCACATTTCAGGAAACAATTTTCTGGTAGGAAATTTGAAATGTTGATTGCCACTCCTGATTCATTCCAACACTTATTGTCACACACCAGTAACCAAAAACAAATAAATGTTCATCAATCACAACACATCATCTGTACTTTAACCTCATTTGTTATTTATGGGAAATAACAAAAATAGACTGCCATAAAGTCATTTTCGTAGGTCAAAGATTTTTTTCATTTAAAAAACATTAAAAGCTTGTTTTTGTTTTGACTTGCAAGTTGTGAAACGAACTCCTCTTTGTAAAACATTTGTGTTTCCACTAACAGAATCTGCCAGCCAAAGCATTTAATAAAATCATTCCCAGCCAACTGCAGCTTTGTAAGTTCTGCTCACAGGTGATAGGCTAGAGGCAACATTTGCATACTCACATTTATGTTTCACTTCTAATAGTTTACAATGATTTTTGTGCTCCCCTTAACAGTAACATGCCCTATTCTGTGGGACAGCTTAAAACATATCCCTTAAATGTAAATTGGCAATTTTCAAAATGGTCAATTCTAACATTATCTTTTATTTCTTCTGTGTGAAGGGTTAAAGCTGGGTTTGGTGATTGCAGCACTCGCTCTCATCTTCATCTTGCAGTAATTCCATCATTCTGCATTCCCTACTTTGTTCTGTTCTATTCCAATTCTGTTGTAAATTCTTACATTTGGAAATGCCCGGTATAACTTCTAACTACTGCAAAGAAGAGAGATTAATCCATCCTTTAAAAGCTGTAGTGTTCTTCCTTTTACAGCCGCTCATTTCCCTGCTGCAGAAGAGGAGCGATGTGTCTGGCAGAGAAATGTACTTGTACGAAAAGATCTGAGATAGACACAACATGATAACCACCACCCATGGTTGAAGTGGATACAGTTGGATCCTTAGGCAGACTGTGCCAAACTGAAGCAGAAGTGAAAGGAGCTTTGACCATCTACTGCCCCTACGCAACCTGTGAGTTGATAACAAGGGGGCAGAGAATCTGTTATATATACAGCAACGGTGTGGGCAAACGGACTACAGAAGAAACAGAATGACCATGACCACCTCCTTGGGGTGAAAAGTAAAAAGCACACATCCTGCAGTAAGGCGAGAAAAGCTTTGGTACCGCAGAGAGGAGCAGCTACCTGTGAAGGTGGGCTGGAGCACTCATGCCAGCCGTGACTTCTGTGCAAACCTAACAACAGCATGAGTGCACCAGAAATTTAATCACGTAAAACGGTGCTCAGCTACTTGCACTTAGGGGTCTTACCACCAGAAGATCCACATGCTCGTGGTTTCTCAGAAAAACGTGAAACATTAAGTGTTCCCAAGGCCCCCAGCTTATTGCACCACACCACAGGACTGCCAAAGTCATGGAATGGAGCAAGACTGAAACATGGACCTCAGGGCAAAGTTTGGGAGTGAAAGTTGTGAAGCAACTCCCAGCAATTCATAGTCTAGAAATGGTAATTCCTTCTGTTAAATCCCACACATCTGCAGGAACAGACTGCGATGTCCCAACAGTAGGCTCTGGCTGCCCTCGGCCCAGCTCCAACCACGCTGCTGACACTAGCACCTGTCCTGCTTCGTGTTGGCATAAAGGGCAGGGACAGCAGCACAGAAAGCACCCTCGGCAAGCTCAAAAATGATGCCAAGTTGGTTTGCCAAAAACAAAGGAGGGTGTGATAGAGGCTCCACAGTTTATTGTCAACATTCCACTGGCAAGACTCCTTCCAGCAAAAATATCATTGAAATATTAACGTGGCTCCTTTCCACTATCCCCTTTATTCCCTCTGCTGCTGGCCTGTAACAGGTTGCCATCGCTGATCCATTACTTCAGTCTCCCAAGACACGGACCTGTTACTTGTGTGTAAATTCCCAACCTCTCTAATAGAACTGTTTGGGAACTTCAGCTGATAACTCTGACCACTTTATCTCCTAAGCTACTTACTACTACAAGCCAAATACAAGCAGAACTCTCCTGCATTCAACTTTGCACCAACTTCATTTAAGTAGTTATATGATTACACACCCCTGCTACGCAGTAGGTAAGGCTAACGTGAGACATGCAACAGCGTGCCCAGCAGTGAGAACAATGCTGCAGAAGATTTGTGCTAATGCAAATTTCAGAGATTTCATCTAATAATACAGATTTTGGAGCTCCAATACCTACAGATGATCACTACTGGAAAAAATAATCTGCTCCTGTAAGACTTGTGCTGGGCAAAATCAGTACTTGCTGCACCACCAAAGGTAGATAAATTGCACTGAGAAGTCACTGAATAAAGGCTTTGAGGGTAGCATCAAAACTGATATGTATTGCAACAGCACATGGAAAAAAGCTTGTTTTGAAGAAGATTCTCTACTGCCAATCAATAACAATACTATCAGTTAAGAAAATCTCATCCATTCATCACTTTGGTAAGGATATAGAGGATTAACTTCTTCGACTCAGATGCTGTGTAGCGCTGATTCTGGACCTAACACAATACTAAGTGCATTTAATCTGGCTGTCAGCCTTACCAAATCCTCATGGCCATTCTAGAAAGAAAAAGTCAGATTTACCTGAAAGAACTTACTGTACTTGCCATAAACATGAGTGGCATTAATTATACGCCCAACCTTTAGCTATTTGTTAAGCAAATAATGTAACAGTATTTCTAAAATGCTTTCTAGAATGAACGTCAGGGTAACAGCACACAGGTCACTCCAGCACTGGCAAACTTCAGCCACTCTTCTGGAATCTCCTGGTATTCTAAACTAAAAATAACAATCAGCACTTCTAACACTTCTAGGCCAAAGTTATCTGGGCCTGTTGGTTAAAATAGCATCTCCTGCTAAGACATTTGGCATTATCTCTGATTGCCAGCAGAGTGAGAAATAACTAATCACATGCATTTTATAAATCATCCTCCAACTTCTCTCCAAGTGCCAGAATACTTGCTGAAAACTTGGGTCTCTTGTGCATCATTATCAATTTACTATCGCCACCTAGTAATAGGTCTATGATACGACAATCTTTTCTTTGGCTCCTGCTACACTGCTCACACCTAGAGTTACTTGAGAACTTCTTTCTTTACAAATCTAATACTTTTGTAAGGGCTGAATCAAGCTTCCCAGGTGCCCTTCCCACATTTAAGTCTGCAAATCCTCTGGACAGCTTAACCTTTGTATCACTTTACTGAACTATTTCCAGAAACCACCGTCGTGACCAGCAGGCAGAGATGAGATTCTATCTGCATGTTCTTAAAAAGAATGTCCATATGGGATATTGGGTCCATCTAGGTAAGTATCCTGCTCAGTAAGTTGTTGCCTGTAAGACAGCCTAAACACAGGGCATGCAGGTATCATGCTCTTACTGAAAAGTGTTACTGCCTTCTGACCGCCTGCGGCACAGACACATACCGAGCCAGGAGGAGATTCTGTTTATCTAGTGCTCCTCAAAGGATTTTCTTTCCCTGAAATTCTCCAGTCCTCCTGTAACTATGCATAAATATTCACATCATCCACAGCAGCCTGCAACGAGGAGTTGCAGAGTGTAACTGGAAGCTGTGGGAAAACCCGCCTCCCACTATTTGGATTTCATACCCTGTAGCTCTTGCACGGTTCTGGAGAAGATAGGAACAGAGATATTCAATAGCTCCAGAACTTACATAATTATTTAGGCTTCTACAAAATCCCCCATCATCATCCCTTTTCCAGACTGCTGAGTCCTTGCTTATTTAGCTATTCCCTCAATTTCTGATCTTCACCACCTGAACCTTTTCCAGATTGATTGGGCTGCTTTCAGAACAGAGATGAAGGTGCACCACAGACGAGGGAAGTGGCCAACAGTGGTTTTCTGTAACATTCCCCAGTCTTCTGCGAGTTAATCCTAGCATTTTCCCCTTTATTATCCTTTTTACCACTGATGTTTCAATGAAGCTATTGTCAGCTAAAGGGTCGCAATGAGTCCAAAATGCATCATCGCTCTTATCTGTGAAGTGATGATGCTCTCCCTGAGCTGGTTCTCACCTGCCATCTTACCACCTGCACGCTCAGCCTCGGAAGGTTGTGTCTCACAGCTCCTCTCCAACACCTTTCCCATTACTACCCGCAGTACCTCAGTATCCTCAACAAACTGTATCCTCACTGCTCCACCACTTCTTCCACGCCATTTCTGAACACCCTCAACAGCACTTCATTTAACCACGCTTCAGAATCAAACAACTACTACTGTTGCAACACATCCTTGTGTTTCACTCTCTGGACTACAAAAATGGTTGATGAGTGGCCACAGCAACTCACGTTATAGATTTGGGATGCTGGAAACATGGGAGGCATGGTGCTGACATGGAACTGTCCAGCTGGCTCATGTGAGGGGAGGCACAGTCCCAACACCAGCTGCAGGACAGGAAAAGGCCCAGGGAGCAGCGTGCTCAGCGTATTAAAGCACCCTCCTGGCAGAACTTCAAGGGCCTGGACATCTGCCCAGAAAATGTCAGGAAAAAAGATGTTTTCTTAGGTGCCCCATTTACCTAGGGGCATCTAGGAAATAAAGTCCTAGCTAGTAACACCCCAAATTTTATCTGTACACCTCCCTTTGTGTAACAGCTTCCCCTTCTGCAAGGTGACAAAAGGCCTTCAAATGAAGCAGATGCCCCAATGCTGCACTGCGGGATCAACGCATACATGGACAGTGAAACCACCTCACCCCGTTTAGGACAAACTTCTCAAGACAGGGACTGGCTGTGGTCAGGTCTCACGGTCTTTGCAGTTTCACACTGAACTACGTACAGGTAGTGGTGCAGCGCGGCACACCGCTGCACGTGCTCCCAACAAGGGCCTGCTGAGCAGCGGCCTCCTGCTCACCCCTGCGCCCAGCACATTCATCCAAGCCCAGTTTGGCCCCTACAGGACAACACCAGATGATGCTAATCGAAGAGTGCAAGTTTTTTGGCAGGGCTGGCTGTATGTTTGGCTCAGAGACTATTCTGTGGTTTTGAATGAAGTATTTTCACTTGCAACTACGCGAGAGACAAAGATAAGACCAAATCTTAATGGCAGAAGGCCTAACTGTGGCAAGTATCCAAAGGAAAAAAAAAAAAGTGGGGGGGGGAAGGGGGGAAAAAGGGGAAGAGAAAGAGAAGAGAAAGAGAAGAGAAAGAGAAGAGAAAGAGAA